>CAUYON010048727.1:0-57587 GCA_963573935.1 Arctocebus calabarensis
CATCCTTTGTAAGATAAACTCCCAAATATTTCATCTTCTTTGGTACTACTGTGAAAGGGACAGAATCCTTGACTGTTTTTTCAGCTTGACTATTATTGGTATATATAAAGGCTACAGATTTATGAGTGTTGATTTTGTAGCCTGAGACATTACTCTATTCCTTGATCACTTCTAAAAGTTTCATAGTAGAATCCCTGGTGTTTTCCAGATATATAATCATGTCATCTGTGAAAAGTGAAAGTTTAATCTCTTCTGATCCTATGTGGATGCCTTTGATCGCCTTTTCTTCCCTAATTGCAATGGCTAGAACTTCCATTACAATGTTGAAGAGCAATGGAGACAATGGGCAACCTTGCCTGGTTCCTGTTCTAAGTGGAAATAATGCCTGGCTAGTTTTAGAGATGGGGGTCTCACTCTTGCTCAGGCTGGTCTTGAACTCCTGAGCTCAAGCGATCCACCCCCTTTGGCTTCCCAGAGTGCTAGGATTACCGGCCTGATCCACTGCACCTGGCCATGCTGCGTATCATATTTCTAATATGAATGGATTTACTAAAATGCTTTTCATATCTAGGGGAAGGAGAACTAACAGGTAGGAGAACTGACATTGGCACAAGAGTCTAGAACGGGAGAGATTCAGTTCTGAATAGTATTAGTTTTCCATATCCAGACATCAGATGAGTCCTATTGAATAAATCTATAATGTGCCTTTTCCTTTATGCAGAGGATCAACTTGCATTTGGTCCTCATCATTTAGAGTTGCTAAGGTGTCTTCCCATTCTGTATTCTTTGACAGTGGCTGTATGTAGATGTGCACAGAATTGGCCAGTGGGGAACAGGTCCTTAGCAGGACATTAAACCATATTGTTAGGTGGCACAAAGGGTGGGCATAAGCTTCTCTGTGTGTAGTCCCCAGGGGGAATATGCTTGGCTTGGGAGTCAGGATTCTGTTGGAGATTATTGGAGACTCCTGGTGAATGTGGAAGAGTTGGAAAGCTTTTCATTCTTTTCAGAGAATAAAAATAAAATAATATGTTCTATTGTGGAGTATAGCATACCTGTTAAGAGCATAAAGCTTGAAAGACAATAAAAGATCTGATTTAAATCTTGGCTTGGCCTCTTAGCACATGTGATTTTGGGCATATTCTTACCTCAGTTTCACCATCCATTAAATACAGAGAACATTTTTACATATCTCACAGAGATACTGTGAGGATTAAATGAAATAATTTAATGGGTAAGACACCTAGTACAGTTGTGCAAATATAGTAAATGTGCAAATAGGTGGCTGTTTTCAACTTGCAGCCAAGAAAATGTTTTTGTTGCTGATGTAGGGATATGATAGGAAAGGTTATTCAAGCTTTAAAGAAGTACATATGGAGCCAATTTGAAGGCAAATAGAAATTATTGGAAGAGTTATAAGGGCAAATGAGAGCCATAGGGAGAGGAAGCTTCCTAAAGAATCTCTAGCAGCAAGGCAGCACCCTCACTCCTGGGTCTAGGACAGAAGTTGCTTCAGGTTGTTTCCAAACGTGAAAGGAACTAGGGCTGGAAGCTCAAGGCATATTGCAGATGTGAGGGGGCTCACCTGGGAGAAGGTGAGACTCTGAATTTCAGGTGAATGCATCCAGGAAAAAGGTAAATTAAAAATCAAAAACCAGAGAGAAGCTGAAATGAATGCAATACACACACATAAGACTTCACATTTGCATGGTGCATTATGGTTTATGAAGTACTTTCCTGCAGAGCAGGATATTCTGCAGAGCAGTATTCTGCAGAGCAGAATAATCTTTGAGTCATCAGCAGGATGAACAAAAGCCTGACAGGCTGAAGAAGACAGCATGGCTTTCAGAGCTAGGAGATTCATAAGGACAAAAAGTGAGAAGGATGGCTGGGAACCTGCTGGGAAAAGCCAGCATTGATCAGGTTAATTTTAACCAAATTATTCATTTTGCTGAGTCTCATTTTCTTCATCTGCTAAATGGGATGGACTATGGTGTCTACCTCAGCAGTTGTCATCAGGATGAGATGACACAATGGGTTCCAAACGTTCACTGCTAAGTGGGTATTTACAGAGTTGTGACCGATGGTGAGGGATGTCTGGGGACTCATTGAGGAGAGGCACTTGGAAACAGAACAACAAAGAAGAGAAAGTATAGAAGGGAGGTGAAAGAACAAACAGAATTATCTTACTTGGTATTTTTGGCCTAATTTTGGAATTAGCAAAGCTAGAAGCAGGATTCCTTGTCAGCGCTCTTTCCTGATTACTGAGCCTTAAGAAGAGAGAGATCTCTTTTTTCCCATTGACTGTGCCTGGTGCAGCAGACATCTGTCTGGCTGTTCTTTGTGAATTCCTAACGCAAGACACCATCTTCTTGGTGTGAAACCCTAAGACTCTGCAGAAGACAAAACCGAAACATCCTGTCCCTCTTATGGAGAGAAAGAGATAAGATCTTTCTGCACGTTTCTAAAGAAGTTGGCCGTAGTTGTTGGAAATACTGCTGAGAGACTAAAGCTTTGGCCAGGTCTAGAAGCTCTCTCTGGAAAATTCTCTGTGGGAATAAGAGCTTTTTCATAATTCTAGGCCTCACTAGATTTCTGGTAAGTTATCTTTGCTCCTTTGTTAGGGAACAGCAATCATTAGTGGTGTTTTCAGCAACTTTTGATGGTGATCATCACTCAGGCCACGCTTTAACTACTCCTACCTCTAAAACTTTCTTCCCTGAGCTTAACTCTCATCAACTGTTATTTTCCTAAGTTTCTGACTTATCCATTCATCCATCTACTGCTCCACGGACTCCATTCAAGACTTCCGCTTACTTTGTGCCTGGTTCTGAACAATTCTGGTTCATGGCTTCCCATTGCTAACCTATATGGACTTTTCAACATCTCTGATCCTTAAGTATCTTCCAACCTATTTCAATGTAATAGATTTCTGGAGCTCATCAACTTGGTCTTCTCACATCTGATAGTGATGTAGGCTTATGGTCTGGGACCCTTAAGTTTTAGGCGTTAGACTTCTTGAGGCATGAATGAATCATTGAATTTTTGGAAATATGATAATTTTAAGCAAAGAAAGCAAGCAGCTTGAGAGTCCAGGCTTGAGAATGAGGTCTGCCAACTGTGGCTTCCCTGGCCTAGTCTTTGTTATCAGGGGGCATGTAAGGAACGAGCCTAATGCTGAAAAAGTCTTTGTTATTGCATATTTCTGGGCTCCACAATCACCAAACCTTGACACCTTCTTCAAAGGGGCTAGTTTCCTTTGTGAAGAAAGGAAGGTAATCAGGCACCATACTGAAGAACCAGTCATTCCGGCTAACCCCTTGTTTTCACCGTCTGAAGAGTAGGTGCTGGAGACTTTCACATCCAAGAGTCCCAAATGGCCAGATCCTGTCATAAGGCACTCAAGAAGGAATTGGAGCTCTTGGCATCTAAATCCCCCCCTTTTTGTAAATTGTTAACACCTGACCTTTATTTGTTTTCAGGATCTTGTTCCTACAAAATTAGAGAAAAGAGTGTTAGCTGCATATTCTTCCCTCATTCTTTAGTGCTTGCCTTATCTTGAATCAGTTTAATGTATATTATGGTTATTGATAACATTGCTAGTTTTCACTCTTGCTGTGAAAGTATAAAACTAACAAAGAAAACAGGAGAGCAGAGTAGCTCTTTGAGGCGATATCCTCACTGCTATCTGGAATTGCTGGCTTTTCTGTAAATAAAGTAGAGTTGTCGATCTAAAAAAAAAAAAAAAATCCCAACTGTATGCTTGCCACAAGGAGATATCTTGTTTTAGGAATCTGCTGAGGCTCAGCGCCTGTGGCTCAATGGGCTAGGGCACCAGCCACATACCCCTCAGCTGGCAGGTTTGAATCCAGCCTGGGCCTGCCAAGTAACAATGGTGGCTGCAACCAAAAAATGGCCAGACGTTGTGGTGGGTGCCTGTAGTCCCAGCTACTTGGGAGGCGGAAGCAGGAGACTTGCTTGAGCCCAGGAACTGGAGGTTGCTGTGAGCTGTGACGCCACGGCTCTCTACCCAGGGTTACAGCTTGAGGCTCTGTCTCAAAAAAAAAAAAAAAAAGGAATCTGCTGATTTTGACATGGACTTTGCACCAGCTCTGGCTCTTGGCAACATTCGGGCCATCACAGAGTGAAGTCTCTTACGATACAAAGTCCTCGACTTCTATTCTAGTCACTACCACTTGGCAAGACTTAGCCCCAAACCCCAGTGTGGCCTTCCCACCTGTTCCCTTGTTTTCCTGCTCCATTTGCGGTTCTCATAAAGACGCTAAGCAATTAGGCTGTTCAGTTGTGGCACATGGTAGTGTAAAATTATGGAATTTAGGATTTTAATGAGTTCAGGTGCCATACAAAAGAATTACCCCTGCTTCTACCCCACCCTTTGACCATAAAATTATATGGCTTTAGAATTGGGGCTTTATGCAGCCTGGACTAAGCTGTTTTATTTAAAGGAAAAAAAATCAACCAGGGAGAAAAAAAAAGAACCAACACAATTATATGCAGATTTGTTCATAAATCAGGCGCTGCAGCAGCTGTGCGGCACATGTTGGCAATCGCAAGTTTGTTTCTGGGACTTGAAAGATAAACATGAACCTGTTTCCACAGAGGAAAATCTGTTCACAGCGAGGAGCTGACCCTGTTTTTTAAAGAAGGCTCGTGGTGTGGCAGCCTGCTGTGCCCTGCTCCATGTCGCTGTTCGGTGGTGAGGATCATGTAAAGGAGAGACCAAAAAGGAGAAGTGATTTGCCCCAGGTACACAGGAGTCAGCGACTGACACTAAACAATGGGCAGAACTTGACTCTTTTTCCACTCAACATCCTAAGGCCCAATTAGCTAGGTCACTGGAGCAGGAAGATTTTTCATCTGTATTTTCAAAGGTGAAAGATTTTTGTCCTAGAGTTAAATAATGTAGGAAAGAAAAAAACCATATGCAATTTATGATAAAAGAGTAGTCTTGAGACTTATGTCCTTTTAAATATATGCACGTGTTCCCAGAGCTCTTGCCAAGCCCTTTGCTTGCCCTAGGTGTGCGCAGAAGGGAAGGACAGACAGAGGGGATACATCTGTTCAGGATTCACTGCAAGGTTGATTGCTTTTGCTCTGGCCCAGCGCCAACAGTAACTCATTGAAGGGTCCAGCTGTTTCCTTGGTCCAGGTATTCCTTGGGGGATGGACTGTAGTGCAATATATTTCTTAGCTGGCTTTTTGTGGAAATGGATACCCTGGGTCAACCTGCCTTTGCCTGCTTCAAATAGGAGAGGCCCTGTTAGTAATGGTGAGGGCTGCTTTGTGGAAATCTGATGGAGGTTGATACATCTGTGGGATCAGTTAATTAACCAGGACTCATGGTGATATAAACTGCCTGAAATGGACGTGGCTAACCTCCTTTCTTCTTTTGCTAAATAAAAGAAGAGAGTTTTAAAGAGAGTCTGATTGTCTTCTTTTCTTTTCTCTTTTCTCCCTAGAACTATATCTGTCTCAGTGCTCCATTGAGAAGAGTTAATAGTAAGGGAGGGGGCCCCTTAGCAAATCTCAGTTTAAATGCCTTAGACAGTTCCTGCCTTTCAGGAACACTACCCCCGCACAGTCCTCAGTGTCAGGCACCAGCCCAGTGAAAAAGTCTCACAGTGCTAGATGATTTTCTTTAAGCTGGAAAAATGTTAGTGATCCCAGAAGCATGACTTTTTATCCTTTGGGGTGACTACTGTTTAATCTGTCACCCACAAGTCTGAAAGAAAACTCACACTTGAGACACGCACACACACACACAGCATGAATGCACACATACACATACACACACATACACGGACTCACAAGTGATGCATCATGATTAATAAATGAATGGAGCTATTTGTTATTTATTATTTAAACCTTCAATACTGGCTGACCTGAGTGATACATGAAATATAGGCAAGTAATTTATTTATTAGGGAAAATAATGATTTTTCCCCCCTCAGCGTAATCCCCTCTGACCCAAAACAGCAAGAGCTTTATCAAATACGTGTTCCACGGCTTGTAATTTTAGAGTCTTCCAGAGCATTGTAACTGACAACCTTCTTAACATAAGTACATTGAACAAATAATTTATAGACATAGTCTGGGAATATTTTAGGATGTTTTATTACTACTTTTGAAAGCTATGGCATCTTATCAATTTTGGTATATTAATATAACCTAAAAGGGAAGGCACGTGCCCAGCTCCTAATCTACATCGGCTTTGATGGCAAACAATATATTTTACTGAAGGGAACCTTGAACCAAAGCAGCAAAGGTTAACAATTACCACATCATAGTCAAAAGTTAAAGATAATGAATTTCACTCATTATAGAACTTTAACTTTGGGGTATGAAACAGGTTTTCCTTGCTTGGGGTTTCATCCAAATTTCTCAACCACCATTTGTCAGCACAAGCCCCTCACTTTTCTTAAGTTCATTCATCCCCTGCCACCTCCTTGGGGTGCATGAAGTCTGCTTTCAGCTCATAGGATTATCATTACTCCTTCTCTAAAACCATATTTCTAAAGTGGGTTTGGGAGCTTAATTAAAAGAGCTGATTGTGTTTCTCTTTCTTGCATTTTCTTTTTTAGAGTTATTGATGATTTCTTCATTTTAATATTTTCAAATCACCTGTCCCTTCGTTATGCTAAGACCCAGAGCTTTATTACAAAGACATCATTGTCCAAATTCCTGACCCTGGCATTCAAGGTCCTCTCTAAATTGTCCTGTCTGCACCTTGAACCCGAACTTAGTGCACAAACCAAGCTGGCCTCATGCTGTCTCTGAAACTCTCTCTGTCATTGCTGGATTTCTGTGTTTGGTCCTGTGTATTTTTTTATTTTTTATTTTTGTATTTATTATTATTATTATTTTTTAAGACTTAATTTCATTTTGTCACCCTCGGTAGAATGCTGTGGCGTCATAGCTCACAGCAACCTCAAACTCTTGTGCTCAAGCGATTCTCTTGCCTGAGCTTCTCAAGTAGCTGGGACAACAGAAACCTGCCACATGCCCGGCTATTTTTAGAGATGGGGGTCTTGCTCTGGCTCTGGCTGGTCTTGAACCCATGAGGCAAGCCACCTACCTTGGCCTCCCAAAGTGCTAGGATTACAGTCATAAACCACCGCATCTGGCGGGTCCTGAGTATTTTGTATGGGAAGATTTTTTGGACCCTTCCAATATATAATTATCTCTCCTTCTCTGAACCTCTCTACACAACACAGCAGCTGTCTCTCATGATTTGGCATTTTATCAGGAGTCAGGCCTGGCTTCCCCTTCATATCTATTGTTTATCCTAGATGGACTACCAGGCATGTGAGGGAAGGAATTGCCTATTACCTTTCTGGGTAGTCCAACAGTGGAGGAAATAAGCAACGTTACGCTATGCTATGTCAGTGGTCTTACTAAAAGATAGACCTGATAGGCTGTTTGCCTGCTGCAAGTCCCCAGCTGTCTCTGATGCCTGAGGAATCAAGTTCTAACTCCTCAGCCAGGCCTTTTGTAATCTGTCCTCAACCTATAGCTAAGTTTCATTGACTATTATTCGCCAACATCCATGCTCATTAAGCTCCTAAGATGTGTCAAGCATCTCACCTTGACCAGAACATACTCTCCCCATTGTACCTTTATAGCCTTGCATCTGAGGCAATGCTTCTCTGTACAAAAGCAGATGAATATACCTATGGATTGATCATAGTTCAAATAATAACTAGTGCATTTGTCAAAAAGAAATAATAACTCATAGCTATAACTGTATTGTATGAGGTATGACCATTAAGTTCATGAACTCATCCTAGAAAAATTGCTACAGACCTCATTGCTGGATATCACCATGGTCACATTCAAGGCACTCCCCTTGGGACGCCATGCACTGATGCCAGTGCATAGTCTACCCTTTAGAACACTCCTGGTCAGGAGTGACCATGAGAGCTGTGATCATATTATCCTTGATATCCTGAATGACATAAAAATCGCTTCCCTTCAATATTTTCTTTATCTTTGGGTAAGGAAAAAGTCACTGGGAGTCAGATCGGGTAAGTATGGAGGGTATTCATTTACTGCAAAAAACTTCCTCGCAGACAGTGCCCTGTGAGCTGATGCACTGTTGTGATGCAAGAGGCTTGAGTTATTGGCCAAGATTTTCAGTTAAGATTTTTCTAAATGTTTCTCTAATGATATTTACTTTGGTCTGTAATGCTTCTCACGGTCAGCCAATGATTTTGGCACACAATTCAATTTTTTCAGTGTTTTCGTCACTTCTGCTTATTACTGGCAGCCCTGACCTCTCTTCATCAGTGATACTTTCCCTTTCCTCAGAAAAATATTTAATCATTTTATACACTCCTGTTTTCTTCATGGTCTTATTCCCATAAAATAGACTAACAAGTCCCCGATTTCACTTCCACTCTTGCCAAGTTTAACAAGAAATTTAATGTTTGTTCATTGCTCTAATCCAAGCTCTAACATTCTCACAACAGCACACAGAAACACACAATGAGAATGAATGCCACTCAGCAAGACACTGCCACATGTTGACGTGAACACAGCTGTGAGATACCGATATACCAAAGTCATGAAACCTTATTGAGTTGTTCATACAGTGCTACCAATGTAAATGCACTGTGGAAAGTTTGCAAACTTAGTTGCCAAACGTTGTAAAGTCTCGATTGGTTATTGCTAACATAAATACAAGAGTAGCTACCTTTCTCCATGTTTTAAGTAGTGTCAAGTGCTTTGCCTTGGATTATCATTTTCAGGTATGTTATTATTCCCATATTATAGATGAGGAAACTGAGATTAAGAGATTAAGTAAATTATTCAAGGAGATGATTAGAAAATGGCAGACTTGGGATTTGAAAACAGCAAACACAATAATGTTAATACTCTTAAGTACATCATACTATGCTGTCTACAAGAGATGCCTCATTGCTCACACTTGCAGCCATCCACAGAATTAAGGAGTATCTGCTGGCTTAAAAAAGTCAGGGAGTCTCTGGAATCATGAGTCTCTGGAATCCAAGATTAAGGTGCATATGTCAGGCACTAAAGGGAAAAATTGAACTGTCTAGTTGTGACTTTTCAGTTTCCCTTATCTGTGTAGAACAGTGGCATAATGTAATAAATAGTGAGCATCTATGATGTGTCAATTGTGGCATTACTGACACTTTGGACAAGACCATTCTTTGCTGTGGAGGGCTGCGCTGTGCATTGTGGGGTGCATGGCAGCATCCTTGGATTCTACCCACTGGATGACGGTAGCACCCCCTGCCTCTCTTTGTTCTAGTCAGGGGTGTCTCCAGACATTGCTGAATGTTACCTAGGGATAAAATGGCCCTTGATTGAGAGCCACTCATGTGGAGAGAATATGTAAGAGTTCCACTTATCATCCCCTATTATGTATACATTACACATAAAGAACAGAGTAGGTTAGTGAGGGAATGGGACCTGGAGAGTTAGTTTTTGCAGAAAGAAGGAAAAGATACCTGGAGAATCAGCCATGCTGGTAGAGGATTTCCCAGGATCTCAGGGTCAGTAAAACTGCAAGTTGGAAGATACTTCCTTCTCGATGCTAGTAGGGGGCTCCAAAATGCTTTCCAGAAGAGCAATGGCTGGCATGATGGTGGAAATGAACAGATGAGTCAATGTCAGAGAGCAGGGCGACCAGTTGGACAACAGAGTTGTTTGTAGGGAACAGCAGAAGGGTGAGTTAGGAGATGGCATGGCCTAAAGGAAAGAGATCAGTTGTTGCAGTCAGGCAGACAGTGACATGATTTCCAGCGTGGCTCCTTATTTGCTGTGTGACCATGGGTGAAATACCTAGTCTCTCTGAGTTTCAGTTTAATCATCTATAGAGCAGGAGTCTGTCAAAAAGTTAACATCTATATGAATTTGGTACATATGTGAAAGATGTCTAGTATAGGGTCGGGCACATAGTAGGGGCTCAGTTAAAAGTAGCTATTTTATAGGCTTTAGTGATAATGCACATACGTTCCCAAACAAAGACTGGAGCAAAGGGAACACGTTATTAGCTTTCAGGTAGGAAATGGCCTTGAAGTCCAGATCTAGAAGTCTAAGTGGATGGGAAGAAGAGAATTAGTGCGTCTTGGAGAGGAATGTGAAAATAGGAAAATGTGATTGGCAATACCTTACAGAATGGACTTCACTGAGAAAAGACCAGAATTAAGTAAATTATTCAGAAAGGGGATGTAACACGTAAGGCATAAAGAGAAGAGGACTGGATTTTATTTCTGGTCTCTGTCCTTGCAGAACTTCTGTGTAACTGGTAGGTGGTGTAAGCATTCCTGAAAGAAGTGTGCAAACAATAGAAGCTTTCCGTGGAAAGTCAGTCATTAAACTTCTCTTATGTCTGTTGTTTGATTTTCCTTGGGTTCACTCTGCTGTCTTTGGGGCCCTTCGGAAAAGGTCCACCCATTCCATGTGCAAGTGGCTGTCCTTTATTTTGGGCCTGCACCTTCCCACTGCACCTAGTACTAATAGAGCTTGTCCTCTCAGCTAGCTACTCTCTCTGCCCCAAGCTTGAGGTGGACAAATGATACAAACTGAGCTTGTCGTAGCATTCTCTCCTTTGGACACAATGACTGGTCCAGGGATAGGCATGTGACCCTGGCCCGGCTAGTAGAACAGAATTCTTCCTTGAGATTTCATACACGGAACCTGAAAATGGGAGAGGGAAATCCTAATTTTTTTCTCTGATAATAAAGTGGTAACATTATGATCCCAGACCTCTTTTGAAGTCTGAGAGAATGAGGCTGAGATCCCCTGACAAGCAGGGATGAGAGGTGGAGGGGAGGAGGGGGAGAGGGTGGAGGAGCAGAGAGCGGAGAGAAGAGAAAGACCTGAAGAGTTCCCCATCCCTGACTTCTCTGGAGTTGCCTTTGTCCCCAGAGCTTTCCCTTCAATTTTATCCCCTTCAATTTTATAAGCTAGTACAGTGCCCTCCTGACAAATTCCTTCATTTCTGACTTAGACTGGTTTAATAACTGGAACCTGACAAAGAAAACTCCTGGTGTGGACATCTTTAGAGTCTGATAATGTCCAGAAGCCCTGTAAGGATTGCTTTGCACCTGGAAATGCTTGTTTAATAATGTCATAAATAGTTATTGAGCATCTGTGGTGTGCCAGGCTCTATGCTAGGTGCTGAGAACAGAACAGGCAGCCTGACAAACAAAATTCCTGCTCTTTAGTTGCCTTCAACCTGGCAGGACAGACAGTCAAGGACGGCAGAGACAGCATGGAGTGCAAAGGCAAATAGTACGAGGGTCTCTTTATATAGGTTTTTAGAGGGGGGGGATTCAGGTCAGGGTCCCCAGAGGGAGACATGTTCAAGCTGAGGTCTGAAAGAGAAGTAGAAATAATCTGAGAAAAAAGAATGAATGCGTGTTCTGGGTAGAGAGAACTACAAGTGAAGAAGAGGGGGTTAGAGAAAGGGTGTGTGAGTGGGGGAGAGAGAGATGGAAAGGAGGGAGAAAGAGAAAGAATGGAACCTGGAGTGTCTGGAGCAGGGGTTCGGTGCGGGTCTTAAGTCTTCAGAACTGCCTAGGGCAGGTCCCTGTGCTATGATTCCTACAGACTTTCTACTTAGGACCTTAGAGCAACCTGCCTTGGGGACCACTGGTCCCCTTCTGTAATAGTTTAACTTGCAAATCATGTCTGGTGCTTTGGGACCATCTCTTCCAAATCAGGATTGAGAAGGGAGGGAGGAGATTAGAATAGACATTTATTTATTTTTCATTTTGCACTTATCTTGGTGTGGGCTGACTGCTTTTCAGGATCTGATTATTCCCTCCCAGAGGGTCCTGTGGTCAGACGCCAGCTGTGAGGATCTGTTACCATGGGTGACATTCTCATCCAATGGGCGACTGCGCTGCTTGTTTGCAGAGTGGCAGATGGAGCAGCTAATCGATACAGTCTGGGAAGTAGGCGTCCCCGCAGCCCCAGCGGCCCCACCACACAATGAGAGTCAGGCCCCAGGGGCTTGTGGAACACAAGCCCGGTGACTGGGCCTTTGATTGGAAAAGACCTTGCTCACCAGGGTTTCTGGCCCCAAATAATGCCCTGTTCTTTACTAAGATGGCCTCAGTGCTGGCAGGATTTTTATAGCCCCTGCCTCAGGCAACACTCCTGGGAAAAGCTACTGCCAAACTACTGGCTCTGTGTGGATGATTCTGGGTATTCTATTCCAGTAAAAATCAGCAGGCATTTTTAGCATCATCTGTTCAAGCAATATCCTGATCGGTGGAAAGAACAAAGTAATGTCCTGCTCTCAAGGACCTTGGGATGCAATTAGGGGCTTTCAGCCTGGTAACGAAATAGCTGAAATTCACTCCACCAGCCACCCAACTCGGTTACTGAATACACTTGAAATGAGCACCAACAACATGCCAGGCATTATGCGAGGGGGGCGGGGGACACAAAGATGACCAAAATGCAGTCAGCACCCTTGATAGATTTCGTGTTTAACTCTCTGTGTTACCTAACAGTAGCATTAGCTAGGATTGACGGAGTTTGTCCTGGGCACCAGGGGTATCCAACCTTTCTTTTTCTTCTGCTACACAGTGGAGGAAGAAGAGATACTTGGGCCACACATTAAATACACAAACACTAGGGAAAGCTAATTAGCAATAAAAAGGTCTGTGCATACTTTTTTGTGATATCTGATACCACAGGTAAGCAAAATATATCCTCTGAAATCAGCATATGCCTGTAGGCCCCCAGTTGGACAGCCTGGCAAATCTGCACTATTTTATTAAGACATTTTTATAGTTTTATAAGATGAGTTACCAATGCTATCTTCACTTTTGGAAAAGGAAACTGAGGTCTAGGATAGAACAGTAACTCTTCCATATTGCCCTGAATAGAATTTGTATCTAGAGCTACTACTGATCTATATAGTTCACTGCTATTTCCAATGGTATCAGGGTATTTTAGCATTTATGTATATTTTAGCACATATGTGTATATATATTTTATTGATAAGATATTCTGAATGACTAATCACATGCTTATTATTTTGGATTGCTTAAAGTCAGGTGGTAAGGAAAAATATTGTTCATTTGCTTCCTTAAGCCCAGTGGGTAAAATTATCAGCAAACCTGGGTCTTCATCCTTGTGAGTGAGGCAGAACTGGGCCATTTGTCAAACTGGACCTGAACTTTCTGTAAGGATACTGAAGTTGGCCTTATGCCAACTTACGGAGCTATGACTAGTTATGGAGTTATATGATCACTAAATGGGAATCATGTAAAGATGTGATCTGAGGACCCGGTAGAATAGCATCTATGACAATCAGTTACTTGTGGGCTTTGTGGTGGTGGTGGTGGGCTTACCCCAGAGTCAGTTGCTGTTACCATCCATGACTTCTGCTGTGTGAGTCGAGAAGGCTAGAGGATAAGAAGTCCTTGGAATCGGAGTGAGTAGTTCACTAAATAAATACAGAGACTACTCTTCCCTCTTCCTGTTCTTGCAAGAAAAATGTAAAATAAAACACAGCCAAGTTCCCATCATTTCCCTCCTTCCTCTCTACTTCCTTAGGTTTTTATAGTCTCATCCCACAGCCCCACTCACTGGTAATTTATTTCTCTAAGCCACTACACATAGAAGCATCACTATTTTAATTAGCAAGAAGCAAACAGAAGTGAGAAGCTGGAAGGCACAGCAAGGGAGCCCACCACTTGCACACTTTAATTATTCATCGAGGTAAATAAAATTAAATATTTTCCCAGCAATCCAGAGCAGGATCTGAAGTAATTACACTGTCAAATTCATCAAAAATTCTCTCATCAAAATAAAAAATATGTCATTTAATAATTTATACAAATACAAATACACTGAAATTGTAAAATATTATAAATAGAAAACTGCAGGGTAAGTGAACATGAATTAGTTAGGGGTTATGTTCTAGAAAGAGGCTGTTATGAGCTGTATAAATTTTTAATCAGAAATATTTTTGAGGCCTAATTTAGAGTATGGACTCCACCTCGAACTTGAGAATACAAAGAGCACAACCAAACAACAACAACAAACTCCTGCTACCTGGAGATTTGTAAACACTGCTTTGTGAGAAAAAGTGAGGACTGAAGATGATTTCAGGCAGGAGGAAGGAATGTCTTCTTTGATGTTCCAGATCACCTGTGACACCTTACATGATGTCTACATAAGTAACAAATGAATTAATTAACCTTCCTGTAATGACCATGAATAGCAAATAGAAAAAGTCTGGTTTATTTCCATGGCAAGAGAAAAAGGCAGTTTCAGCCATTGAGCCTTGTAAAACAATGTGTGATTCTGGAAACCACATGGCTTCATCCTGGTTTGAAATGGTTTTGATCTGTTGAGTTTCTATATGAAAAAGCCTAGAGCAGATAGAGGAAAACAGATTTTTCTTTGCCTGACTCTATAAGAAGAATTCTCACACAGCCGCGTCCTGCCTGCTGTAGCAAACCATCTCTGGGGACTTACCTAGCCCAGGACAGGTGAGGATAGGCGAAGTCTTTATTTCACCATAATGAGTGTGGGGAAGCAGCTCTGTTGACCAGAAGTGGAGCGTGTGTTTTCCAGATAGGCAATCACAGAATAAACAAGGCCAGCTCTCATTTGGGAATCTAAGAGGTTCACATGAACTGTGATGTGGCAGTCAGAGAGATCTCTTTACAAAAAGGGTAAAACTGAGGGCACAGCTCTCCTCTCAGCCTCTCCAGACTCCTTGGACATGTGCTGTTTCCTTCGCTGGGCACATTCTGTTGCCCTTTTTGTTGGGCAGTCTCCTCTGCATTCTTATCCCACCAGGGGTCAGCTTAGATGTTTCCTCTTCCAGGGAACTTTTCCTGATCACCAGATGCCATCAGGTTGATCTGTTGTATTTCCCATGGCACCTTGTACCCCCTCTTTATAAACTTGCCTCATTTCTTATCTTCAGAATAAACATCTATAATAATGTATTCATTATTTGTCTCCCATGATGAGTGGAACTTCATCATGGAGGGCAGAGGCCACAAGTCTGTGGTCTTTCTTTTGGCCCCACAAGGAGACTCTTTATGATCTGTGAACCCCCTAGCCCCATGCCCACCTCCTTCCTTTCTTCTCTGATCACCTCTGCTATCCTCCCCAATTTGTCCACTCAGATTGACCTTTTCACTATCTCTGACCTGCTCCTACCTCAGGCCACCTCTCTGGAATGCTCTGATACCTGCATGATACATTCTTAACCTTCATTTTCTTCAGGTCTTTACTCAAATTTTATGTCCCCAGGACGGTGTTATTCCTTCCTAAAAATTACAATCCACTCTCCACCACCTAGTCCTCTTTCCTGTTCTTCTGGGTTCTTCTTGGCATTTCACACCAGCTGACTCCCTATGCATTTTACTTGTTTACCTGGTCTATTGTTTGTGTTTTTCTTCTCATTTATAAGCACCACAGGGGCAGGAATTGTTGTCTATGTTGTTTGCTTCTGCATCACTGGTGTGTAGAACATAGACTAGCCCACAGTAGGAACTCAGTAGGCACTCAGAAAGAATGACAGATGTGACTATCTCCAGGTGACAGGAAATGGATGAAGAGATAATATCTTCACAGAAACCCATTGATGAGAATGCTGGGACTTAGAGGAGAGGCTGCTAGGCAGTAGTGGGCCTTCAAACAGGTGATTGGCTTTCTCACATTTCCCAGTGTGGGCCTGTAGGAGATCTTAATGCCTATGACATCTTCTGAGAAAGACTCGTGCTTGATGAGGTGATAGGTGACCCTATGGTAGAGAATGCTCGGTGAGCAAATGACTATCTGTTGCTGTAGACCAGGGTGACAAATAGGCTTCAGTACACATGCCAGAGCCAATTCCAATTGATTGGCAGTGATTGCGTGGAGGGTTTTGTTGGGAAGCATTCTGAGGCCTTGTGGAAAACTTTTGTGCTTAAGTGATCATCTCATGGGCTTGGAAGGGGGATGTGGCACTATTTGTTCCATATATTTGTATCCTGACCTCCAAGCTTTGAGTTGGTTTTGATTTTTCCCTTGAAATCCAAGTTTACAAAGCGATTAATGATACCCTCATAGTCTATTTGTTTAAGATTCTAGTGAAAACTAAAAGTTAAGGATTTTGAAAAGGGCATGTGAAACCTGACCCTTTAGAGATTTGCACATATTCTTTGCATTGATTAATTTAGTTTTTTCTCCAAGGGATAAAATGGCTGAAGTATGTTGGTGGTTTTAGCTTAGGGAATCACATATAGAAAACAATACTCTTTTAGTCTCACTTCTTTATAATGGTTACTCATACCAATCTTTTGTCACTAAGATAGTTTGTGGCAAAATGACTTAAGATGGAGGGTTATATCAAACCTTGTCCTGAAGTAAAGACACTGATCCCAGTGTCATTAGCTCAAAGTGCCACTCCTGTTAGCTCACCAGTCCAAGAAATGCTGTTTCTCCCTCTGCAACCCTAGCACTGTCATCAATGTCATCTACAATAGCCCCCTTCCAGGGTTCATTGCCCCTTTACCAATAGTAACGAATGACAGGGCTTCTTTTCAGGAAGACTCTGGACCCCACAAGGGACACCGTTTGCTTCACTTAACACTCCCTTAACACATCTGCTTCTCTGTGGCTTTCTCAGCATATGCCTGATCCAGTTTCCTGCACTAAGTGATTTATGTATTTTTAGCATTTTCATTTGTCTCTCTCTCTCCCTCACTCATTTTAAGCTCACTGAGGAGAGGACCATTATAAATTATGTCTGTTGTGTCTTTTTTACTGACTACATATAAGAATCTCAGCATGTATTTTTGTCTAAAATGATCACTGTCTAATGGACGGATGACTAAATTCAATGGGTCCATCAGTGTGATGATACAAATGGTCTAAGCCTTTTGGAGGAAGATTTGGCAATGTCTATCAAAATTTGGAATGTGTACCTTTTCTCTCAGCAATTCTACATCTTGGAATTTATCTTACAGAAATACTCAGAAAGTATGGAAAGATCTGTATCTGTATATGAAAGGATGATCAGTATGGAAATTTCTATGATGGTAAAATTTAGAATGACCTAAATGTCCATTCCTAAAGAATAATATAAATAATGTATTTATAATGCATTATGAATTATGGCATATACACAAACTAAAACACTATGTAATCAATATAATAAAGAAATAATTCTTTATATATTGGCAAGCAAAAATGTTTATACAAGAGATTAAAGCAAGGTGTAAAAAATTATGTAGAATTTTATAAAATAATATTTTTTGCAATAAGCCAAAGATATATGTATATAAATATAGGTAAATGCACACACACATCCATATGTATATCTGTGTATACATATGAATATACATAGAAAAGGACAGAGGACATATACCGAACTATTAGTGATTTATCTATAGTGGGTGGAATTGTGAAAGCAAATCTTATTTTTTTTAATCTTCACTGTTTTTGAAAAAATTTTAATGGAAATGTAATTATTCTATGATGAAAATATATTTTAAAGAAAAGTTTTTCTAAAAGGGCATGATAATTTTTCTGTTTTCATGAAATATACTAAAGTTTAGGAAATATTTCCAAATCAGTTTAGTAGTCATTTTAGATACTCTTGAGTGTTTAGCTTTTTCTCAGAAGCATTAAATGCAGACTAAACATGGTATTTTTGTAAGGAAATTGTTCTTCCTTTTCTCATTGAAGTTGTTAGACTATGTGACTTGCTTTAGTTAATGAAATGTGAATGAAAGTGACACAGATCATTTACCAAAAGAGGTTTTAGGAGCCAATTCATGATTTGCCATGTTTTTTCTCTTTGTAACTAGACAAGCAATATTTCAGAAAAGAGTTTCTCCATTGGCCTAGATCCCTGAGCAGAACTTCATCTAACCCCGAGGGACATGTTACACAAGATCAAGAAATAGAATTTTTCTCTTGTAAGATGCTGAAGGTTGAGGATTGCTTCTTACTGTAGCATAACCTAGACTACACTGACTCATAGAACTGCTCATAGATCCCACCAGTCCCTTAAATAGAGACTCTCACTGATGTGGAAGTTATAACATTTGGATTTTAGTCCTACTCTGCCATAAACTCTCTGTGTGACTGTCTCAGATAAGATGCTTTAGACTTTAAGAAACTGAAAGTATGACAAAAAGTGGCTTAAACAATAAGGATATATTAGTTCATACAATAAGGTATCCAGAGTTTCAGCTTCATGACCACCTCAAGGGCTCAGAATCTACCATCTTTGTTAGCTTTCCTGTCATGAATGTATTGTGTATATAAATGATGTAGGTGTCACATGTGGACATTGTAGTATCCCATGAAGAAGATTGGTATTTTAAGTATTTGTTTACATGTGTTTGTCTGTGTTTATTTTGAGCAGGGTCTCACTTTGTCACCCAGCCTGGAGTATACTGGTGTTAATCATTGCTCATTGCAGCCTCTAACCTCTGGGCTCAAGAAATCCCCTTGCCTCAGCCTCCCAAGTAGCTAGGGCTATAGGTGCAAGCTCTTGCACCTGGCTAACTTTCCTATTTTTCATAGGAACAGTGTTTTATCATGTTTCCCAGACTGATCTTGAACTCCTTTGGCTTAAGTGCTGGGATTACAGTAATAAGCCATTGTGCTGGCTCTTTCTTGCTTTTAACTGAGAAAAATATTTTCTAAAAATTCTCCAGCAAGCTACATTCAGATCCTATTGACCAGGGTTGGTCACAGACCCATGACTAAACCAATCTTTATTAGGAGTAATGAGACAACTGTGATTGACTTTGATCTGGCATGATTCATTCTCTCTTGGGGTGGCCATTAGCCCCTTTTCTGGGCACATGGCCATATAAAAAGTGATTAACCAAACAAAACTGGGGCTGTGTCATCGAGGAAGAAGAGGAGAATGGAATTAATATCTACTTCAGTGACATTAAGCCAGTACTTCCCCTTTTTAGATTCTAGTTTTCCACATTGATAAACTAAGGATATTGGATAAGAAGTCTTCTATTGTAGGGATTATTATCACAGAGTCTATGGACCTTGTTCCCAGAAGTCCAGATTTCCTTATATGGCCTTAGGTTAGACAAAGCCATTGTCTGTGCTCTAGAGTACCAGTGGCTGAGGTTATCAGAAACCTTATTTCATTAGCTTCCTGACAGGGGACCCATTACGGGTTCCAGCTCCCATAAAACTTTGAATCTTGGATTTTATATGCCTGGAGTGGATGTGGTCTAGGTGAGGGATATGGACGTGCAGTTTTGTTAGCTTTTAGTTACATATCAGATTGACTTTAAAGTGCTTTGAAGACTTATAAAATGTTTTGTGCTTAAAGATTTTTCCAATAGCTCCCTCTTCTCCCAGGCTCCACACTCCCAAATCTCTGTATCCCCTCACAGTTTGCCTTGACTTTTATTGGCCAATTTTAAATAAGCCAGTCCTAAGGGTTCTTGAGCCATTAATTAAAAAAATTATTTATTATTATCATTATTATTAAAAAGAATAGTCAGAAATGATTAGGGGTGAGTAACTACAAAGTCAAGTGAGTAGGTAGACCCTGTGGGACTGAGGCTGGTGCTTCACTTCTCCTTTCAAGGCACAGGTTTGCCTATATCCAGGGATTAGTTTTACACTGCCTGGAAATGAGATGGGCTCATCTAAGGAAAGTGCTGGGACTTTTATTTTATTGGACCAAGGAGACACATATGTTGCCAAAGCCTGCTCAGGCAATAGGAGGGGGGTGGATAGGAATCTGTAAAAACTGATACAGTTGAAGTCATCCTATTTCCTCTGTCTTTTGGGATACTGTTAGCAGCAATCTCCCCCACCATACTACATACCTTGGAAGGGTTTTATGAACTATTTGTAGTTTTGCCACTTGGTTATAACTGACAGAAGTCCTGAATGGTGTGTAATTTCTTGACTGGTTTTTATGAGATTGTTTTTTCATTTTGACAATATAGTGGAATGCTGAAGTCACCCTCCCATGCCCGATACCTTGTCATACTCTAGTCCACAAACAGAAGAGATGACTGTTGAAAAGAAGGACTTTAGCCCCTTTGAATTATGGTTCTATTTGTTACCACTGGGAAATAGGCCTGTTAGGGCTCCTGAATGTGATTTTTGTTCAGGGAGGACCTCTTAGTAACACTAATTTGGGGCCAAAGTAGCCTGAAGAGGTGTCAAGGACAGAGCCATAGCACCAGATTAAAATGGATATAGCTTTTCATGAAGTAGTTATAAAATATCTTGACATTTGTCATCATTACAATGATTGGCAGAATCTCTTGTAGAGTGTAAGAAATCATTCTCAGCCTCAGTTACCCATAAAAACAAAACAGAAGAGGAAACGTAGATTACTCATTCTGCAAGCCTTCTATGGTTAAATCAAACACAGACACGAAAAGTCACACAAAATACCTGTTTAGTTTAATGAGTTATAAGCAACACCCTTATAACCACCTTCAAAGTTGAGAGAGAAAACTGCCAGTCACCCTAGAAGGCTCCCTATGGGCCCCATGCAATCTCACTCCTTCCTCTTGCAGGAAAATAACCAGTATCCTGGCTTTCTTAGAAACCACTTCCTTGCATCTGTTATGGTTTTGTCATCTAAGTATGCATCTCTAGCCATCTTATTCTAGTCTTGACTATTAAAAAAATGGTCATGTCTTTCAAACATCTTTTTTTAAAGAAATGGGGTCTTGCTCTGTCACCCAAGCTGGAGCACAGTGGTGCCATCATAGTTTATTGTGAACTTATGCCCTGGGCTCATGGGATCCTCCTGCCTCAGCCTCCCAATGACATAGGACTACAGGCATGAGCTACCTCACCTTGCTAATTTTAAAATAAATTTTTATTTTTGTAGGGAAAGGGTCTCACTATATTTCCCAAGCTAGTCTTAAATTCCTGGCCGAAAGTGATTCTCCCACCTTGGCCTTTCAAAGTGCTAGGATACAGGTGTGAGCCACTGCACCTAGCCTCAAGTCTCTTTTAATGTGCAGGTTCTGCATCTAACCCCCTTCTTTTGCTTACAATTTACCCTAATCCGTAGCATTTTCCTGCAATACAGTGCTGAGTGCACACTCATGGTACAGTTCAACATGTTCCTCGTCCTCTTTATTTTCTGCAAATTGCGAGCTACATTCAGAGACGTGGTTAGATTCAGGTTCAATCCATTTGGTAGATGGCATTGAGTTCTTTCACAAGGGAGGTGCATGTCTGACTTTTTTCTCTCTCTCTCTTTTTAAAAAAACATTAACTTTAGTCAGTGTTCAATGTTTGGACCCATCACTGTGAATGACTAAATGGTGATATCTAGTGCTTTCATGTTCCTTTCATTTATTAGTTGGAAAACATATAAATGGATACTTCCCTCTCATCTACACTTTGATTACCCAGTGGTGTGGTTCACGTAGGAGATACAAGATAGTTTCTAGATTTTCTTCTTTTATTTACTGGTTTGAAAGATAATGAATTGGTTTTGACCATCCTCTGAAGGTAGCCAATTAGTTTTTTTAATGGAAAAAATCATAAAAAATTTAAAGAGTGGAGCATAAATTAATGGGTTTTTAGATGCACACTTTCAATGTGCATCTGAGATGTCTTTAGGATTCTGAATACATGGGTCAGTTCTTACGCTTATGAATTTAGCTATGCTTCCCAGGAAGGCAGCAGCCAAACTCTTCACAATTAGCTCAAAGACCAGGGGGAGAAGCTTGATGTCACTTTTTCATCTCTCTAATTTGGTGCTTGTGTCAGGTTAGGGATAAAATGGCCATGAAAATAAGGAGTTAAAGCTGAAGAACTTTGACAATTTATGGTCCCATTTGGCAAGATCTTTGTCATTATGATTGGGATGACGTAAAATATCCCATTTATCCAGCCTTTCCTCCCAGTTCCTTGAGTACCAAGTGCCCTTCTGATCCCCAGGGGATGCAACTGGTTTTCCATGAAACCTCGCAGCAGGAAGAAAACACCCTGATCAAACTTGCACAAATACATTCTTTTTGCTCAATGGTTACATTTTTTGCTAGAAATGAGTAAATTGGCATTTTGTTGTCAAACTTGTTTTATGGCCTTTTCCAAGAAAATGTAAACTCTGGAAATGCTTTCCTTATAAGCCTGCTTCTTTCAGATGGACTCTGTTCTGTTTGGGGGTGATTCTGTACTTACTGCTCTTTTTTTGTTATATGTTTTTTTCAGTCATTCTAGGTAACCGAGGGAGAGCAAGCACATTTTTTCAAGCTGGGTCCACTCATCCACATGGCCCTGAGTTGGGCTGGTTCCTCTTGTTCTCTCACCCCAACCAGCAATGAGGTCCTACTGTTAGAAACCAGGTACCATTCCCTGGCAACAGCAGCTGTGGCTAACAAGGGGGTCATTAAGTGAGGGTAATGATGGATATAACCAGATTGCCTTGCTGGCCTTTAAAAAAGTCACTCCTTACCAAACTTTTTTCCCCCTCAGAATGAAGGAGAATGCCATTTGGATTTTTGAATCTGTACATAAGCATTTAGAACCTGCAAATGATCTAAAACACATTCTTACCCCATCTCTCTGCAAGGGGAAAAAAGCCAAAATTTGTGCTTCAGCTTTCTTGCTCTTTCTTTGCTTGTCCTGGACACATCTAGACCCAAGTTATAAAATCTCTCAGTCCTGGCCACAAATCTAAGGTTTTCTTTTTACCTATAGGAATCAGTTTGTAAAATTTCAAAGCCCTATTCTCCTTGACTAGCTGAGTCATATGGAAAATATAAATTAATAAAAATAGTAATAAGTATGGATTTTCTATTGCCCACTAAACAAAATCTAAATTAAAGGACTTCATTTAAACTTATGGTGGTAGGAACCTAATTAATTAAAAACACCAGGGTTAAACAATTGGCCATCCATCTTTAAGCATAAGTAAAGGAGGGTCCGTATGACGTTCCAGTGAGGATGAAAAATGAACAATGGCATGAGTCCTGTATGATCTTGATTTCACAGAGCACCCTGGAGACTTTTGAAATGCTCCCCTTTCCTGAGACATATGGACTCTACAACATTGTCATACTTATTGTGAGAAACTGGACTCCCATGCATTTTGTTTGTTTCCTTGCTTGAGGTCTGTGGCTGGGGCCTCCTGTATTTGGACCCATTACAGTCATCTTTTGTTTGGCCTTTAAGATGAATTAAGACAAAACCATAAACATGGTACAAAACACCAGAATATAAAGGGGATTATTGGCGCCATAATTAAAGAACTAGGAGGTCATTATTTCAGTTGTCCCTCCACCCTCCAAACCACATGGCTGTCTGCTAGCTCAGGAACAAAAGAGACTTAAAAATCAGACAGACCTCCGTTTATTTTATTGGGAGCCCTCTTAAGTGTGGGCATAGTTGTAGGGAGGGTATTTAATTGACAAATGAAGAATGCTTGCTCTGTCTTGTGGCCTGGGAGATCAGAGAAGCATCAAAATAAACCAACCCTCGCCTCTGTATGTATAACTCGAATTACTTCAATGTCCAGGTTCCTTTATAACCCTCATTTCAGAAGGCAGATAGCTAGAGGGAACTGGTTTCTCCAGAAGTGAGTTGTTTAGTCACTTGGGGTATTTAACCAGAGATCAGAAGGTGCACTTGGAATAGATTCATTCACACATGGGCACAAGATAACTCTTAAGATACTTTCCAACTCTGAAAAATTTTGCGTTAGAATGCAGACATGCAAATTTAAAAGGAAGTTAAGTTTTTAAAGCCATAGCAAGTATTATTCTAGGAAATATTTCCCTAGGGGAATGAGTATAAAAGAATTGCTTTTTTGGGGCTAAGATAAGGTTTAAGACTGGAAGCAAATATGATCTTTTTGGGAATCACTTGACCACTGAACTACTGTATTCTGCTGTGTATAATGAACACTTTTTTTTGCTCAATTTTTTAAGGAAAAAATCAGGATACATATTATACATGAGTAGTATTAATTCCATATCTATATAAATGTTTTAAATTCTTTTATTTATGCTTATGCATTAAAAGTGTAACTCTAGAAAGCAATAATGATATTGGTATGCAAAATAATACCCTGGAATATGGTGATTTGTTTTGTTGAACTTATGATGAACTTGCAACAAGTGCATTTCGTCCAATGAAGAGTGACATATTTCTTTTGGCAGGAGCTAATAATATAGCTGATATTTTTACAAAAACTATTGGAAAATTTCTCGGAAAATGTCAAAACAGTTTTTGTACATTGCAAACTTTAAACTAACAGTTTTTATATATGCTAAAGAGCATAGCAACAGAGCTGCCAAAATACACTTTGGACCTCCTCTGACACAGAATGTCATCAGATTGTGAAGGCACAGGAAGAAAAGTTTTTTTGGATGCCAAGACAGAAAGAAGACAATGCACAGGAGACTTCCAAGGGACTCGAGGTGGAACAAGAGGTGAGACATGGATTCTGGAGCAGTGTCAAACTGGGATCTCAGTTTTGAACAAGATGATATAAGAAGAGGGCAAAAGGATTGCAAGATTTAAAAACATTAATGATTTCTCAGGGACACCTAAATAGTGTTTTAACTTTATGAAGAGAAAAGGTCTGAGTATGAGGACACGAACTAAAACCTGCCACAAAGATTCCAGCAGCCTATAAGAACTTCCTGTACCTGTTCTTGTGTTTTGTAATTACTTATTA
Organism: Arctocebus calabarensis; assembly: GCA_963573935.1. Lineage (NCBI taxonomy): Eukaryota > Metazoa > Chordata > Mammalia > Primates > Lorisidae > Arctocebus > Arctocebus calabarensis. Next base: position 24,662 of record CAUYON010048727.1, read on the forward strand.
TGTAAAATTTCATAATGTCATAAGTTAAGAAATAAATGCTACAGTTCCCTAATAATACAAAAATAGGTACATCAATATAAACACATAAAAATTTGAATTAAAAAATTATATTGAGGCTTGGTGCCCATGGCTCAGGGGTTAGGGCACCACCAGCCACATACACCGGGGCTGGCAGATTTGAACCTGGTGCAGGCCTGCTAAACAACAATGACAACGACAACAACAAAATAGCCGGGTGTCGTGGCAGGTGCATATAGTCCCAGCTACTTGAGAGGCTGAGGCAGGAGAATTGCTTAAGCCCAAGAGTTTAAGGTTGCTGTGAGCTGTGACACCATAACACTCTGCAAAGGGTGACATAGTGAGACTCTGTCTCAAAAAAAAAAAAAAAATTTATTGAAAGCTTTTTTTCCCTGAAAGTTTGGGCAAAAAAAATGGATATGCATTATACACGGCAAAATAGGGAAACTACATTTTAATAGCTCTGTGCATTTTCTGTTCCCACTAGTTTCTCTCCTTATATTTTGTGTCCATTTGATAAAAAAGCCTCATTTTACCTTCAACCAAAACAAAATAGCTACATATGCAGAAATCTGAATCATCTAGTCTTGTCTCCCAGGGAAAAAGGAAATAGAAAATGCGAGTATGCATTGCATAGTCAAACGTTAACTTGTCTACCCTTTAAAGCCCCCTTGATTTGAAAGTTAGGTTATACAGAGAGATGTGATATCTTCTTAAGACATGCAGAGTTCTTTGAAGATACTGAAGTTTTTCAGGAATTGCTTTACGTAATGTACTAGAAATTTAAATTTAAAACAATCTAGCTAGGGTACAGAATCTAATAAAACATTTTCTATTCAAGAATATCTAGATGTTGAAAAATCAGATGTTGAAATTCATCTGAAATGTTGAAAATATCAGAAGTTTAATATCTAGAATTTATTGAAATGATATTAAATTCACTGTGAACAAGCGCCCCAAATGGGTCATTGGCATAAAAGGTGTATAGAGGATATGGAATAAACCACAATCTGTCCTAGAAAGAGAATGGTAATATGTGTTAAACACACCACTCTTTCCATAGCTATACTTATGGCAGACATCACTAATCAAGCATAGCGCTCTTTGAATTTGGGCTTAACTTCTGAATCTTTCTCTGCATAGAACACCAGGTAATACTATCACTTGATTAGAACTCCTGTCTTGCAATTCTATTATGAACTGTTCCATTCCAGCTTTTGTTCCCACTACGGAAAATACAGGTCTTGTCATAATTGCTGTCTTAATTCCATATTGCCATGCCCAGACATCACTTCTCAAGTTGCATTTTGCTCAACTTATGAAGTCAATGTCTCCCCTTCTCTTTTAAAATGCTTTCCTCTCTTGTGTCCAGGACATGATACTTACTTGTTTTGCTCCTGGTTCCTGGCTGTTCCTACTCAGGTCTCTTTTTTGTCTCTCTATTGCCCTGATTTCTAAATGCTAATGGAGTGTCCTAGGACACCAGCCTCTGTCTACACTCACACTCTTGATGATCTGATCCATCGCTCAGTTTTAGATACCATCAGTATGCTGATAATGACCAAATTTATATCTTCAGCTTGGACCTCTCTTCTGGATTTTATCTCTTAAACTAATTTCTCCCTGCGGTATCTTTTATCTTAGTTGCTCATGTCTAATCTTGGGGTCATCCTTGACCCTTCCCTTCTCTTGTCCCTCCTCTCTCCTCCTTTCCCTCCTCCCTACCTCTCTGCCTTCCCTTCCTTCCTTCTTACCTTCCTTCCCATATCTAATCCTTAGCAAATATTTTTGCTTCTAATTTAAATATGTATGCTTATATATAAGCATATATATATATATATATATATATATCTGGAATCAGACTTCTTCTCATCTCTGTTTAAACACCTGATGGACAACTCACTTTTGAGAAAAACAGTTCCCTCCAGTTGTCCGTCTTCAGAAATGAAGGTTGAAGGGGATCTGGACATTCAAGTACTGAGGAAGAGATATGCACATAGGCAAGTGTATTTTCTTGCCTAACTTACATGTTTGCATAGAACAAGAGGCTCAGATTCTTTGGTTACCTCTGGCCTGGTGACTGCATTCACCTCCCAACTGATCGTTGTACTGCTGCCCATGACCCTTGCCTCAATCATTTTTCACATAGCAGTCAGAATGGTAGTTTAAATACAGATTACATATAACGTCTTCTTTCTCTCCTTACTTGCCTCCTGCTCAGGGCCTTCCATTTGCCCTTACCTTTGCCTGAAATATTTTTCTTTCAGATATCGACATGTTTCACTCATTTGATTTGTGTCTGTGCTCAAATGCCCCTTATAAAGGAGGCCTGCCCTGAAGAGACTATTGAAAATGGCAGCCCCTTGTTTTCTATTCTCCCTACTTTTTTTCATTCATCTTTGTAGTATTCATCTCTAGCTAACATGTTATGAGTTTATTGGTTTCTGCTTCTCTCACCTGCCCACCTCTCACCTACCACTAGGATGTAAGTGCCATGAGAATTCTGTTTTGTTAATTGGTTTGTTTCTGGCATCTAAAACTATTCTGTCTCAGGTCACATTTCCTGGAAATGGACCCCAACTGGAATGCACAAGATTACTGGGCATGTCTGTCAGAGTAACACCTGACAGGAGGTGACGATTCATTCTAGGTTGGGGCAGAAGCTGGTATAGATGGAACTATGACAGAGTCTGCAGCCTTGGCATTGGAATGGTCCTTGGGCTGCCTAGACTTTAGGCATGGAGGCTAGACTTTTGTACCCCAGAAATAAGCAGTCAGTGGATTTGGGATTCTACTTGAGAAGGGACATAATCTTGGGTTAAGGTAGTTGTCTTCTGGTGTGACAATTTTCAGAGAGGGCCTCAGCTTAAAGCCTTCAGTAGGCAATACTCCCCATTGCTGTGGGAATGAATGTGCCAATCCTAAAGGAAGAACATGGGTGGGGTTCCACAGCACCTTCTACCAGAGCTTGGCACGTGGCTAAGGTTCAGAAATGTTTGTTGAATGTTTGTTGAAAGCCTGAACACCATCTGTATACTGACAACCTTTTCCTTGGTCTGTGGTGTTCCTTCCTACCATCCCATCACACTTAACCCTGAGCACTCAGGGCAACTTGTGGTTCCTGTCAGTACCAGCCAACCATGGCAACAGGTTGGGAGATAGAGAGGGGAGTGCAGAGAGCATAGGCAGGGCCAGACACACAGGTCAGAGCAGGGCTTTCCACTTCGGGAAGCTGATATCGTGCATGAAAGTGGTAGGCATTTCTGCCGTGTGTCCTTGGGAACAAAATGAAGATGAGACTATTTCCTAAGAAGAAACATTGCTTTTAGATAAGCCTTACCTAGAGATTCCTTAATATGGAGAAAGAAACGTTAAGCTTGAAAATAAGCAGCTAAAAATCTTTTAGAGTTTGTGTTCTAAAAATTATGTCATAGCACAAGATCAGCTTATTTTCTATATCTCAGGTCTCCAAGATTTATGCCCTTGGAATACCTGAAACAATATAAACAACGTTATTATTCATCCATACACTCCATCTTTCATTTATTCACTTGTTTCACAAGTTTTTATTAAATGTCACGATGTACGAGGTCAGATAATTAATTTCGAGAACTCATCTTAGAAAGAGATCTACTTACCTCATTGTTGAATATCACTATTGTCATCTTCAGAGTATTCCCCTTGCAAAAAGTTACGTATAATGCCAGTGCCTAGTCCACCTTTCAAAGCAAATTTGGACTTCTTTTTCTGGAATTGTCATCAGAGCTGTTATCATATAAGATCTGACAATTAAGTTTAGGAAATCATCTCAGAAAAAGTGCATAGCTTTCCAAGAGGACTACTTTGAAGTTGACTTGTAGGTATATTCAGCAATGAGGATAGGATGAGTTCCTAGGATGAGTTCTCAAGCTTAATTGTCTGACCTTGTATTCTAAATAGATGGTAAATATCCAAAACTAATGATACTGGCTGCCTTTTAAATAATTTCATGTTATAAGATTTCATAAAGTAGGTACTAATATTCTTACATTTATTTATTTATTCGAGAGATTGAATCATTTGCTTAAGGTCACACTATAGTGGGTAGAGGAGTCTGGATTCCAATCAAGTTTGTACAAGACTCTAGTAAGCTCCCTGTGCAAACAAAGAGCAATCAGACGTGCTTCCTGCCTTCCAGTGGTTATAGTCAGTTGGGAGACAGGTAAATAAACAAAATTGAGGGAGTCAAGATGTGCATCTTGGTCCAAGTCTCAAATCCATGCTCTTCCTTCTTCACCTACTTGCATACATTGAGGATAGGAGATTTTTAACATTTTTTTGTGATTTAATTAGGATGTTTTCAGCTGCAAATAACAGAGTATCATTGGAAAGTGATTTAAACAATAGAATTATTGCACATACGAGTTCTGGAGGTAGGTGGTACCTGGATTGGTTGGTTCAGGAGCTCAGTGAGGTCAGGGCTTTAGGACAGCTTCTCTATGACACTTCCCCAACTCTGCAAGACGGGCTCCACAGGCAGTGATGAATTCCAGGAAGCTTAGCAGGGAGAACCCTACACCAAAGACCATATACAGGGAACACAAAGAGACACACTGGAATTGAGTGGGATTAGCAGCCTCAGTTCATCTTGCTTTTAACCTGAAATCTCCTCTTCCTAAGAGTATCAAATGACCCTATTCTAGAGAGTCAGAGTCCTGAGGCTCTGGGCCTAGGCACAGGTTCCATGTGGATGGGCTGCTGGTGGTCTAGGGCTGGAGAGTAGTCACCTGAGGTAAAGCCAGACTGAGGGCCAAGCAGAGAGGCTGATCAGAGCCACAACCTAAGGGCAGAAATGCAGAAATAACAAGAGAAATTGGGGAGACTGAGGCTGAGCATCCAAGTACAAGGTGGAGATCGGAAGTAGTGCCTATGACCATTCCTAGAAGTGGTCAACTTAACCTACACGGGACTTTTCATGGGATCTCTTTGACCAGGTTCCCTTCTACAACAAAGGAAGCTAGGCTAAACTAGTTCTGGCACAAATAGAATAAAGAAATACATGTAAGAAAGAATCACAGGCACGCTTTCCTTTCCCATCTCCAAATAACTGTCCTCAGAGGCTGGGGTAGGAAGGATGATGCTACTTAAGAGTTTTGTTCTTAAAAATGTTCAGAATGTAAATAATCCACTGCTGAGACACACTACTTTTAATGGAAAAATATTTTTGGCTGGAATCTGGGGGGATGTGAAGCACTTAACAGTTTCCTTTGTTTCGGAGGGTCTTGACGGAATGTGAGAAGCTTTGCACGTTAGTCCTGTAACTGTGCCACACACTAATTCTAGTACTTAGTCAAGGCAGTTGCTCTGCGATTCTTCTTCCTGGAATATAGTGTTACTTACCACTGTGAACATCTTTCACTGGGTTCATGAACAATTTAGCAGAACTGAGTAATAAACAGAATGCTGTCAAATATATATCTTCCCATAATAGATCCTATACCTTAAAATGCCTACAGAGAATCACTTTTTAAAGTCTATAACATGCAGTAGTTTTGATACGACTGGTTGAGCCGTGCAGCAATGATTAAAAAAAGAGTGATAAATTCAGATTTTACACTAGGCACCAAGCATTAAGCCAAAATGAAACTACCATACTCAAATCTTCTACAACTTAGAGCTAATTAGACCTACATTTCCAAGTGGCAGAAGCATCAAGCGATGCAGCAATTGTTATAATAACTATATTCTCATCGAGTGCTGGGTTGTGATTTAAACCAGCAAAGCCTGCCAGGGTTAACGGACATTCTAGGAGACGATCTCTGGGGGCTGTGAAACAAGAATGAGAGTTTTACTCCTGAGTGTGTCTCTTCACTGGATTTCTAGTGATTGTTCAGATTGTTTGGCAGGGCAGAGATATAGCCCAGGGGTTGGCAGTGTCCCTGTGAATTTTAATTACTGCTGAAACACAGTGTTTCAGATATAGGCTGAGTTCTACACAGATGTGGGAGAGGTGATAGTGTGTACTACCTCTCTGGGTTGTTGTGAAGATCAAGTTTGGCTCCGTCTATTTGTTTCTCTCCGTAGTGCCTAGCACAGAGTAAGCACTCAATAAATGGTAGCCCTTGTTAAAAATAAATGCTCCATCCATGGTATGGTTGGTTCTAGATTGACTTTGGCTTTAAAAGGAGGCCCTATTTCAACAGATGCTGGGCGGTTAGTGATTTTAATGTCCTGGATTTCCCCAGAAAATTACATAAGCAAAGGTAATCCAGGGCCTCTGTTGATCCTGGCTGACATTCTACACATGTAAATATGCTTAGCTCTCACCTCAGAAATACAGGCTTGATTCAGCAGAAAGCCTGTCTGAATGCTCTAGCGTCCACTGCTCCTTCATGAAGAGAGCCTATATGCTAGTAGGAAGGTCTCCAACTTACCTGCAAATGGGGTGTCAAGGGGGCAGGACACTTCCTGGTGGGGCAGGATGGAGAGGGCATGCCCCACAAATGCCACCCAAAGACACAATCTGAGGAAAAGTAAGTTTGCACTGTCTTCCTGGGAAGATAGCTTGCCATATCTTGATGGCAATGACAATGATGATAGTATTAGTACTCACCGAATTCTTCTCAAATTCATTATTAATCTCTTTATATGAAACTCAGATATATTAATCCTTCTTCTCTGTCAAGATCTGGGTTAAAACTTTTATATGTGTGATTATTCTAATCCTCTCAATGACCCTGTAATGTGGATATCATTAGCCCTAGTTTTTTGACAAGAAAACAGATTTGGTGTGGTCACATGACCTGGCCATTATGTTACCCAATTAACAGTTGGATTTGAGGCCAGTCCAGTTTTGTCTGACTCCCAAAGGTACAATCTCAAAGTGTCCCATGTTCTCTGCTGGAAAGGCTGTGAGATTGCGTTTGCTCATCATTCTAGAAGCTACTGAGTTTCTATGTACATGACCTCACGCTTTTTGGCTGCCAGTCAAGGAATTAATCAATCCTCCCACCAGTGTCAATTGATCCCTACCTTGTGCTCAGCACCAAACTAGTGAGAGCGGGGCATAAATGAAAAGTTTGAGATGTGGTCTGTGGTTTCAAGGACAGAGTTCACTTGAAGCACTTAGTGAATAGTACAACATAGCACACCATCAAAGGCTCTCAGGGCAGCGTCAGACAGCTGATGGACCCGCACCAGACAGCTCATGGCACCTACTCCGGGCACGTGGCAGATGTGTAATTCTTCATGGTGCTTTCCTGTTGACTCTGGATATGGTCTCAGAATCCTTCCCGAAACAGCACCCCAGGGAGTCACAACCATCTGATCTCATCACCATCTCTCTATGGGTTGTCCTCAGTCAAAGGGGCAGGAGCCTGGGGAGCCTGGGGAGCCTGAGGAGTGTCCATGAAGGTTACAGGGGTGATGTGTTCAAGCTCAGCCCTGAAGGAAGGGGAAAAATTAAGTATAGGATTGCAAGAAAGGAGGATATTCCAGGCAGAAGAAAGTGCATTAGTAAAGTCCCTGAGTTGAGAGTGAGAGAATAGCCTCCTGGGGACAAGGAAGGGAGTAGGTTTCTTAATGTGGAGGCTCTTGGGGCAGGAAAAATGAGATTGAATAGGACTTTTTTGACTTGCTTTTGACCTATTTATGAACAACACAGCCCTTCTCAGAGATAATAAGATGGTAAGACTATTAACTTCTACTTATTGAGGTTATTGTGCCAATCATGCTGCTTACTGCATACGGGCAGTGTCTTGTCCTCAGAACCACCCTGTTATAGAGGATAATAACTAGTGTCTAGAGAGTAGAATATGTAGCTCATTAAATAACTGGTAGGAAATATTGGTGAAATTCAAATCTGATACTACTGATTTTATCTTTCCAGCATGTTCCTTCCCTGCATATGTGCACAAACACATGCTCTTATAAACTCATAATGCACATATGTACTCACATACAACTTACAAACATAGATTTATATGTACACATACCACATAAACATGCATCGTGAAAACTCACATGTACACATATGCATACGTACATGTACACATACATATCCACACACATGCACACACCACACACACAATAAACATACACATGCACCCCATTTTTCTGGTCACTGTCCTTTGATCCTGAGGGTAAGTATACGGCCTGGAACTGGCCAAGGAGGGTTTTCGCCAAGCCTTTGGGGCTGGAGCAGAAACACAGAGAGACGGAGGAGGCAGGGGCATCTGACAGCAGGGCTCTTGAGAAAGCATCGTGAGCATGGCCATCCCTGAGTTGCCTGGCTCCTGTCCTTCTTGTGCTTGGTTAACCAACTCTTCCTTTTATTCTTACAGCTGCATGCAAGACTTCCAATAATTGCTTTTTTATCCCCTTAAGTTAATTTCTTAACTTAACCAAAGAGCACTAATTGATATAAATCATCCTTTCAGTTTAACCAATAGCAGTTACTACAGTGATGGGGTCCATTCCGGTGAGAATTGTGGCCAGTGAAATGCTGAAGGCAAGAAAGAAACATTTGGTTGCTTTGTTACAACACTTTCCATGGGGTAAGGTCATGATGTAAATGAGCCTGATATACGAGGGCCTCCTAGAATTGGTAGTAATAAACTACTTACAGAGGGGGTCAGGACGATGGCTCTTATTCTTAATCCATGAATTACGAAGTTTGGTTTGATGTTAACTTTCTTGGTTGTGGTTTGCCTTATGTTTTTCCAGACCCCCTTCCTTTCTGGTACTATCATAATATGATGTATTGTATTAGGACAGTAATTAGTAATACTAATACTAGGAAATGTATTGTTTCTTCTCCCTTCAATACTTTGGAAAATATTTACTGGAGCACTCCACATAATGGCTGATACTCTGAGGAATACAAAGGTTGCTCAAAATACAGAGATAGAAATTTAGAGCTGGAAGATAATTTAAAATAGTGTAGTCCAACCCTTCTTATCCTTACAAAAGAGAAAACAGAGGGTCAGAGCAGTTCAGTGATTGAAGAGGGATTATAGAACATGGTGGCAAGTCTGTGACTACCTAGGTCTTGAATTCCTAGAAGAGAGGTGTTTATGGTTTCTGATCAGACTCTTGGAATGTAGATGCAGAGATAGGGCATTCAAGCAGGGGGCGATTGGGAAATCCCGCACTGAATTGGGTAACTATCCTCTTCCTCAACTGTGTAGTTCTGGAGAAACCAATGACTCAAACACAAAATCAATGGTTTTCAGCCGAATGTGGAAACCGAATGCTTCTCTCAGTCCTTCCATGGCACCATTAGTGACCTCTCTCTTTCATTCCAAAGTTGGGAGTTTGGAAGGTAATACTCCCCTCAAGGACAGAGAAGGATTTTTTTTGTGACAATGGTATTCCTTTGAGCAGCATAAGGTATAGAGCCTTGCCTCATACCTCTGGGCACAGAGAAAAAGGGACAGTCACCACATATACAGTAACCTTTAATACATTAATTCCACCCAATAGAGACATGTAGATGTCATGTCAGACTCTTGCCATGTCTCTTATCAGTCAAATAGGCTTCAGTTGTTAATTACTGTGTTAGGTTTCCTTGATCACTGCAGCATGAGATGTAATGGGCCATGTGTTCTTCCCTGCAATTCAATTTGCTCTTGGCTTCTATGACACCACAGAGGCTTGACTTTCTTATTTCTGGTTGCTCCTTCCCCATATACTTTCTATGGCTTCTTCATGCATGATTCCTTTAAATGTGGTGTCCCATGATCTCTTCCTGATTTACCAGCTCTTCCTATTCTACTTTCTTTTGGTGGCCATCTGCTGTTTTGGCCCTCTAAGTATCCATTCCACTCCTGTCCTAGTAAAAGCAAACTCATTTGTTTTGGTGGAATGAAGAATGCCTCTACCAGTTTTAGTATTCAAAGATTCTGATGTACAGGTAAATGTTTAAGCTCACACCATATGGAAAGGGAAGGAGGGAGCCATTATTTGAAGAACTGCATTGGAGCAAGTATTTCCATCATAGTCCAAGCCTATTAATATAACACATATTTATTGAGCATTTAATGTATGCCAGGCAGTACTATTGTTCTAGAGATGAGAACTCCACAGGGTGAATAGACCATGGATTTTATGTGCTCATCAGTTTTATATTCTCATGAATTTTATCTTCTAGATACAGAGATAGATAATAAACAAATAGTTAAATGCATACCAGAACTCATAAGATAATATCAGATAGTAATAAACGCTATAAAAATAAAGTAGAAAAAATGTGAACAGTGAAATGCGCAGTTGAGGTAGAAAGCTATCTGAAACAGTGAGGTCAGGGGGTTCTTCACTGAGAAACTGACATTTGAGTCAAATTCTGAAAGAGATGCAAATTGTATAAGAACTGGGGGAACAGCTCGAACTTGCAAATATATTTTGAAGGAGGTATACTTTATCATGGAGGCTCCTATACTACAAGGATGTCAGTCAGAGGTACTGGTGGGAGAAAAACACTGAGTTAAGAGAGGGAGAGAGACTGATTCCTGATGATATAACATTTGGACATTTGAACATTTGGACAACCTTATCCAGCTGTGTCTAAAGTCAGCACATTCTGCATTTTTTAGATACATGAGCCAATAAATACCATCTCCCTGCCTTTTTCCAGTTAAGAATAGTTTATATTTGAACTAATCTCTTAACAACATACCTCTCTATCCTCATGGCTTCAAATACAAAGTATAGAAGAATCACTCTAAAATCTCTTTCTAGATTGGATCTGATTCTAAACTCCAACCTCATGTCTATAGCTACTTATTAGGTATCTTTACCTGCAGGATTTTTTGTAAATGTCAAAAAATATAATATGCATACATTGTAATTCATCATTTTTCCTCCTCAAACCACTCACTCTATTTTCCATTTATACTTATCAAGCCAAACCAACACCCTGATGTCATTCTATATTACTTCTTCTCTTTCAACCACCTTAACAAATTAATCCTTATTCTCATGGAATATGGCTCATAAATATCTTGGGATCACACCCTCGTCTCTCCATTCCCACTGCCCAAGTGTAGATGAGATTATAAAGTCTCTTACAGTGTCTGTGAATCCAGTTTTCCTCCTCTGTCATTGTAATTTCCTCTGCATAGCCAGAATAAAAGTTATTTTTTCTTATTTATTATTAAGTTTATTTAATAGAAAATTTGACTTGAGACCTTGTGTCAGTCGGGATTCCCCAAAGAAACTGATAAGACATTTATGTATACAGTAGATATATTCATGTATTTGTACATATATATGTCTATATAAAAAGAGATTTATTTTAAGGAATTGACTCATATGATTGCTGGGCTGGCAAGTTGATAATATGTGGCCAGCAGGCTGGAATTTCATGCAAGATTACCATTATAGTCTTGAGGCAGAATTTTTTTTCCTCCAGGAAACAGTGTTTGTTATTAAGCTGGTTGCATGAGGCCCACTCATATCATGGAGGGTAATGGTAATCTCCTTCATTTAAAGTTGACTGGTTATAAATGTGGATCATATCTATAAAATGTCTTCAGTAGTAACATATTTGACCAAATAACTGGGCATCCTGGCCACGTCAAGCTGACACATAAAATTAACCTTTACAGAACCAGAACAGGTATTACAGAGCTGACCATCACCAGGCATTGATAATTCCTGGATGATTTCAAAAATTTCTTCCAAAGTCAGGCTGAGGCAGCTGAGAGTCCAAGGCATAGTTTAGTGTGCAAGAGAATCCTCTTGTCAAAAATGTTGGTTGAACTTTCATTGCCACAACAGCACCATCCTTCCCTCCTCATCTCCCTGGGCAGTTTCTTCATCTTCTGGTCTCTCTGAGTCCAGGGATTGTGGAGTAATGAAAAGATAAGGCAGCGAGGGTATGGACAAGGATATGAAATCCCCATTTCGGCCACCCCCAGCATCCTTCTTCCCACCATTTCCTCTCCTCTCATCCCTGGAGTCCCTCTTTGCAATTTGTATGACTTTCTGCTGCCTGTACTGCAGGGACGGCAGGAGCCTGGAGTCAGATGTAGGGTCAGGCACCCCACAGAGCAGATAGCTATAGTGAAGTGTACTTTAATAACTCCCAGCTCTTGAGCAGCTCCGAGAACCAGACTCAAGATTTCCAGTCCTGTTCCTCCTCAGCTTCCTGGCCTGAGGGGACACCTTACTGATGGCTTTGAATATCCATCAACAAATAAATAATAACAATCATCATCATCATCATCATCTGCCACAGGGTTGTTGGAGCCAGGGATGCTGACTTCCCTAATGCTGTCTTGCTTCTTAATACAACCTCAAAGTCAATTTTAAGCAGAAACCATAGCAGCTTCTCACTGCATAAATTTCTCATTGCCATCATCCTTAAGTCTGATTCCAAGGGTTGGGGCACAATGGGGTGAAATTTTTACCTAGGAGTCCCAGGTCTAAACACCCCGATGTCTTCTTTTCTCAAGGATTGCAGGCACCTTTGTGTTCTCAAGCATCCCCACAGTTAATGGTTTGGAAAGAACCTGGTTGAGTAAAGGAGGCCCTGGCTGTGAGGGGGCATCCCTTCAGGACTGCACAGCCATCTACACTGACCTTGAGCTTTGAGACCAGAGCCTCAGGGTTTTAGTTTGCATTTCTGCTCTTCTACTTCTTTGTGTGTGTGTGTGTGTGTGTGTGTGTGTGTGTGACATTGAGCAGATTTCTCAACTTCTTTGGGGCTCAATTCCTCATCAGCAAGGCAAGCTAATCTTAGTGGTGGTAATTACAACAGGCAACACTTATTTGGTGCTGCTTATGTTCCAAGTTGTGCTCTGAGTGCTTTACCTGCCTGTCTCCTTGAAACCTCACAACAGCTCTATGGGGGAGGTGAAGGAATCATCTTTGGATGATAGATGGGGACACTGAGACAGAGAGAGGTTAAGGGATGTGCCCCCAACCACACAGCTGCTGAGAGATAGAGCCAGGATTGGGTACTGTTCTGAGTTTAGCTCACATCTCTGCTCCAGATCTCCCAGAAACTAAGGGGCAATAACATGGCTATTATTACATGCAGGCTGATGGACAGGGGGCATCTCCCTTTAGGATTTTGATTAGCCCTGGGTAAATACTCTTAATTCTGAATGTTGAGGTCTAAGAAGACGTTGATATAGGTAATGATCCTACTACCACTGTCCAAAGCTGCTGTGGCCACCATTGCCTACCCTGATCACCTCCACACAAGGTTTGTCCTGGAAAGTAGGTGTGAGGCCTGCCCTTCCTACATGTCAGCCCATCAATAAGGGAGACCTTGTATTCTTAGAGTCTTCACAATACCTGGCTCATCAAAATACTTCTCGATGTTCAGACAGTATGAACACCTGGTGGGCACAGTGAACGGGCTGTTGCATGAGGCCCTACCTCCTGAGCCCTTCCTTCTCCCATCTGGGTAAAGGGTGGTTTACTTTAATTCTCTTTTAAATTGAAAATGTTCTTGATTGGGGAAAACACTGAGACTCTGGCTCCTTTGGGATTCATTTATTGGATTCTTTTCCTTTCAGTTGTGAGTAGCCAGGGCTTCCTTCTACTCAGGGAAAAGCTGGAGTTAGGGCCAGCAGTCTTGGGCTGGCCTGGACCATGGACTCCACGTGGAGAACGGCTTGGGGTTGTGGTCAAGAGATAGTATCTTTTGGTTGTTGTTTGTTTGTTTTGAAACAGAATCTCACTCTGTCACCCTGGGTAGAATGCTGTGGCATTATCAGAGCTTACAGTAACCGCAGTCTCTTGGGTTCAGGTGATCTTCTTGCCTCATTCTCCCCATTAGCTGGGAGTACAGGCACCTGCCATGATGCCTGACTAGTTTTTACATTTTCGGTAGAGCCAGGGGCTTGCTCTTACTCAAGCTGGTCTGAGTTCAAGCAATGTACCTGCCTTGGCCTCCCTGAGTGCTAGGATAAAAAGTTGAGATGCCCCATCCAGCCAGTATTTCCTTTTTACTCATGGTCAGCGATCAAGGGGGCCTCCTTTACCTTTGACAAGCTGGGACGCAGCCTGGGCTCCGTCATTTTCTGTTTCCACAGATCGCCCTCTGCCCTGTCACTCATTTCTGAATCTCTTAGAGATGTATACATTAGCTGGGGTAGGAATAAAAGTCCCACCACTCTCATCTCACTTCATTTAGGATTCACATTTGGCAGCTAGATGAGGGGACAGGGAGAGACCACAAGTTCCATGGGCTCCCTAGTGAAGGAAGTTTGCTGGAGCCAGGCACAAAATGGCCACAAGCTCAACCGTTGGAAGCACGTTCCAATGGGACACTTGGAAAATGATTTCAGCTACACTAACTCCTAATCCGATTTAATGATCCTATTTCGATAGCATTACGTATTTATTTTCTTGTTAGGAGAAAAACCACCACCTCCCCAAGCCTCCCTGCAGGTGCTCTGAAACCAGGGCTACCGGAGGAACCACTCTTCCTCCCCTCCATCCTGGGGCTTAGGTCTTTAATGTGCAAATGTGGCCTTCAGACGTTCTGGAATATTGGAAAGGGCAGAGACGGGGGAATGGGGGTGGCAGTGCTAAAAGTTCTAAACAAGCCAGCTGGGGTGGGAGCATGGTTGTGAGGGAACATTATCTGGTGTGATTCTTTGTTTTCACGGCATCACCTCCTACTTCTCAGACCAACAGAATCACCAAGCTGTAAACGGCACACCTTACAAATCAGCGTCCCCTGACGTGGCTGGGGCGTTCATTACCCGCTGTAAAGGCACACCAGCAAGAGAGGTTGCTGTTCTGTAGCCCAATTTTCCATCGCAATAACCCAATTAACTGGTGTGTGTGTTTGTTTTACAAAGCTCCAAGCTACAATAAACCATACAGATACGCGGGCTGCAGAAAGCTCTGTAATTAGGACAAGGTGTACAAATTAAACTACTCTTTTTAAACTTCAAACCAGCTAACTTCTGACATACTGTACTGCTGGGGCTTCTGGGACTGAACCCAATTAACATCTTAGTATTTTATAAGCATCGTTTTAATTGCATTTGTATGCAATCTTCTCTCCAAGTGCCTTTCAAGGTGCTAGTCCTTGTTCAGCTTTTATTACTTTGGTGATTTAAATCTTCTCTCTCGGAGGTACCCGTTACTAATGACTACTGCTGCTTCAAATGCTGGTCCAACATAAAACTCGTCTCTTGGAAGAATTATGCTTTAAAACAGTTACATTTAACTTTATTATTACATTTTTAATTTTTTTCTGTGTTTGAACATTATGCCCTTAGACGTTTTATCATCCTGTCAGCCCTTATAACAGCAGGAAAGAGATTCTCTTTAGAAGCTAGGATGACAGTTTTTAATTTTTTTTCTTCCTCTGCTCACCTTTTGTCTAAGTAAAGGTGTTTGGTGCCATCAGATGCTATAGTGATAAGGGGGTTTTTGAACAGATGAATTTGGGGTGTTTTCTTTTCCTTGTGGGTTTTAAGGCGTCTGTGTCTACATTTCAGAGCTGAGAGGAAGCATTTCATTCCTGTGTAAAATCTAAGGGCCCATCAAAAAATGCAGGAATTAAGATAATATTTTAAAGCCATATTTTTTAAAAAACAAATAAAATCAAGAAACTACAATCCACAGGCCAGATGCCTGTTTTCTTGTAAATAAAATCTTTTTGAAGCCAGGACCAGGGTTAGAGTGAGCAGAGTAAGGCAGCTTATACAAACAAGTGTACAGTCATTTCCTGTTTTTATTGAAAATTCTGATATTTTACTTGTCATGAATTTTGGGGGCATTAATTTTTTTTTTTTTTTACCTATATTACATTCAAATACTGTACATCCTAATTGTTTAAATTCTGCACCCAGGTGAGCACCTCACTGCCTTCTCCTGGTTTGGCCCCTGCTCGCATTCTAGGTACAAGAAAGACTTTAAAAGAAATTTAAACATATGAACAAGTCCTGAAGGAAATCTTTCCACCTTGTGGATAAAACTGCAGGGAAAATCTCAGCCCGTTGTGTGTTTCTTTCTGAGTACAGTATACACAGAAGTCCTCACTCCCTGCTAAGAAGCACCCATGCCGGTGGCAAATGCCTGAGTTTATGGGAAATACCAAAAGGCAAGCTCTTCTTCATAACCCTGAACTACAACAGTAAAGGGTTTCCATAATTTTCCTTTGATGCTTCTTATTGCAGGAAGGAGTTAGAAAAAATGAGTACTAATGTTGTGCTCAATTAGGAGTTCTGTTATCTGGATAAACATATACAGTCTTGAGCTGCCAGTGAGATCCTCCTGGAATATTTTAAACCTTTTTGCTTGATTGAGTGTCTTGTCAAACAAAACTGGCAGCCTCTCTCCCAGAGCTGCCTGAATCTATGCAGATACGATTTCTATCATGCTTTTATTATGTGTAGTCTGTAATAAGGATGAGCACATATAAATCATCTCTGGATGGCAGTTAGGATGCAATACTCAAAGGAGAAAGACATTTCTGCTTTCAAATGTCTAGTGATTTCAGATATAATATAGCAAGTCTCCCCTGCACTGCACTGTCTTCAATTCTACTCAAGCCCTTCTGTGGAAGAATGGGACTTTCATATCTTTCTCTGCAAGAATCACTCTCGAGATAAAAATTGTGTCACTAACTGGGGGTACTAGTTTTTGGCTAGTAGGATATCAAAGTTGCATTTGAAAAGAGGATCTTTTCATCATTTGATTCAGTAGGCTGGCACTGAGGGAAGGTGGGGAGACCTCAGGTTTGGGGGTGACTTTATGCCAACAGGTCATAGGCCTTGAATTGGGGAGATGTCATAACTCTGATGATCTGACTCTGCAGCAAGGAGCAATTGCATTTTCAGTGACATTTCAAAGGGTTATTCTTTTCCCTGAATCAGAAACTGAGTCATAAATATCTCAACCTTCTTTCTGTGACACAGAGGATATAGGCTGGGAGGAAAAAACTCAAAAATAATAACAAAATTGTATGGCAAATTCCAAGTTGAAGGCTTCAGACTTGGTTACTAATATTATTAAAATGTACTGAGTAGTTCTCATGTGCCAACCAATAAGCCTCTCCTTGTATTATCTCATTTAATCTTTAGTAGACCGCAACAATGTAGTCTTTGCAAAATACCCATTGTATTTTAATAGTTGTTAAGGGAAAGTAGGCAAGTTAAGGAATGAGCTTGTGGCCACAGGTTAAGCAGGCAATAATCCAGAATTCAAACCCAGATGCACTTTCTGATTGTCTATCTGATTTCTCATCCACTCGATTTGCACTTACCGATCTGGGCCACTTTATCTCTCAGATCTCAGGAAGACCAGGACAATACTGAAATAGCTGGCTTAGAAACCAGAGCAGTAAGTGCTCAGAGGGTCTGGGGAGCCCGCTCAAGTTGCTGTTAAAAGGCATTCCATAGGAATCCTTGGTTGGGTCATGGTATAGGGGTGTGTGTGTGTGTGTATACAAGGAACAAGGAGTGGCAGTGGTGTTGTGGGGGTAAATCCCAGATATATTATGAAGTTACATTTTTCTTTGCACCCAGGTCCAATTGTCTGGTTTGGGGGTTTCGCTCTCTTTTTTTCCCTTCTCCTCCTCTTTCTCCTGTCCTCAGATTTGACTGATGTAGGCCTGCTTGACCAGTGCCTAACATTTCTCACCCATGGAAAAGGGCAAATGAGGACTTCATGGTCTGGGGTGATGGGGTGTCCTAGTGCCGGAGGGCTGAGGGTCTTGGGGTCATGGTAGTCCTGTAACAGGGTCAGAGAAGCTCTGTAGCAGACACACTGTGAGTGCCATGAGGCCCAGGGCTGTGTCCCTGTGCTTAGCACAGCTGCTGACCGGATAAATCATGAAACCTCTCCTGGTGCAGAGGAAGGCATTCTGATAAAATAATCCCTACCGATCCCTACTAAGACTTAATAAAGCAATATAGCATGTAAGACTGCCCTTCATTTTGGGCACTTAGCCCTTGGTAGCCGGCGATCTTTGGGGGCAAGGGTTTTTTCTCAGCATCTGCTGTCACAGCAAACAGCTTCTCTGTTCTACCAGTGAGCATGAGAGGTGAGGCCATCTGCCTGAAGGAAGCAGGAAGATAAGGAGGGGGCTCAGGGAGAGGGAAAGAACAGAGAGAGGATGAGAAGGCAGGAAGAGAGGAGTGTTTCATGACCAGGGTCCTTTCTCGGAGCACTAAGGGGGTGCTCGTCTGAAACACAAACCCAGGAAGTTGCTGTGCAGTGCCTCTCCTGCCCTTATCTGCAGGCAGCTCCGGCGAGATAAGGGCGTCACTGTGATTTCTCACTCTTGGCTGTTATGGCCTGAGTGTCTGTGTATGGCCTCCCCTGGCCTTTCTCAGAAATCCAAATGGCTGGCACAAGGATTCAGACCTTGGTAACTGAGCTGCTGAAAAGTTGAGATCCCAACTAGTAAGATGCTGGGTTCTCCACAGCTGGTGGAAAAAACATTGCCCTGCCTGAGTTCCAAGGTGGTAGTTCAAGTCCTTGCCTTGCTTTTACTGGCCACAGGCTCTAAACTGGAGGGAGTCATTTATTCCCAAACTACTTTCCAGAATTGCCAAAAGTGATCCAAATCTCCATAAAAGTGTTTTAAAAACTGTGAAGTTTCTACAGGTGTGACTCATTGGTATGATTCAAGGTGGCAACATACTTGCAAATGAGGAAGGTTAGGCCTGTGTAAGGGCCTTAAGCAAGTTTATTCCCCTTAAGTAGTTTGATTATGAATTGCAAATCCTACTTGGAAGCTCTCCAGGGGTGGACAGTCCATAACCTCATTCACTGTTGCCGTTGGGATGTCCATATTCACATTTAACCTGAAATTTGCCTGTTGCAGTGGGAGCACTTACCTTTCTTCTGATGCAGGTGGGAGAAAATAATTCTAAATTATCCATAGCAGCATGTCCTTCTATGTACTCAAAGACCACTTAGAGTCCCTCCCAGTGACTTCCTTTCCTTAGAGGAGAGGCTCAACTGTTTTCTGTGAACAGGGGGGGCCAAATCCTCTGCCATGCCGTCCAGCCGAGGGATGAGAACATTCCTACCCTACTCTTGGGAGAGAAGAGGTATGGCTGAGAAGTTTCTGTGCTGGCACTCAGTGAAGGGCGGGCCAACTGGGGCCA
Organism: Arctocebus calabarensis; assembly: GCA_963573935.1. Lineage (NCBI taxonomy): Eukaryota > Metazoa > Chordata > Mammalia > Primates > Lorisidae > Arctocebus > Arctocebus calabarensis. Next base: position 43,747 of record CAUYON010048727.1, read on the forward strand.
CTGTTTTGCTCATTGTTGACCTAGGAAAGTACCAGTGGCAGTCCCTGACCAGATTTAGCCCAGCTTTTGGCAGCTTAAAGCCTAAAGCAGGTGATATTTGCTGAGCAGATTAATTTTTCTAGCTTGATACAGATAGACTCTGGGCCATGGCCCAGATACTCAGAGCATGCTGACGTCTGCCTATGGGAGACATTTAATACATGATTCACTAATCGCTTAGATGGCAGCCTGAGGTCAGCAAAAGCAATGCTGGAGAAACCAAAGAGTTCCGGGTGCTACTTCCTGCCTTTGGCAGGCAGTGTGACTTGGGCAGGTTACTTGGCCTCTCTGAGCTTCAACTTCCTGATCTGTAAAATGAGGATAATGTCTTTTCACTGGATGACTTATGAGAACTAAAAGAACTCATGTGTAAGAAAATGTAGAGGATAGTTTAATTTGTGAATTACAGAAGAGATTATTATTATTTTATTAACACTGTCATTTACTTCACTACACAAACTGCTCCATCTCCTTGGGAAGCAAGGAGGAGAAGCACAAATTCTCAGGACTCTAAGTGGCAAAAAAAAGCCATCGTGTCAGATAGCCCATTCTGCACCTGCAACCCCATCAAGGACAGACTTCGCCTTTCCATGGTGGAGACTCTGGAGCTCAGAGAAGTTTTCTTGCTCACCTGGAACTGCCTGGAAGGGTGAGATGTCTGTGTTGGAGGGGGCTAAGTAATAATTTACCAATTAACATTTTGAGTGCGATGCCTAAAATGGTTGAGAGGCTATTGTTATGGAAATTCTGAGGCTACAAAAATGGGTTTGACACTTATCCTACACCTAAAAACCAACCAGAGTTGAATCATTTCTTTATTCCACAAGCATTTATTATACTGCCTTTATTATACTACTTTGTGCTGATTATCTGGATACTATGGTAAACAAGACAGACATTGTTTCTGCTTGCATGAAAGCTATATTCTACATGATTGTGGAAGAATTTTAGGGCAACCATGAACTTTGAAAAATTGGATACAAAATTGTAGTGTTTGTGTAGTTTTATTTTTTCCCCTGGGGAAAGTGTTTTATACCTTTGATTGAATTTCAGAGGAGCCAGCACCCCTCCACAAAGGTTAAGAGTCTGGTGGGAAAGAACATTTGCACTAGTCTGTTTGTCAAAGCTCAATTTACAATCAACAAAATGTAAAAACAACCTAAATGCCAACCAATCCAGGAATGGATTAACAAGCTGTGGTATATGTATACCATGGAATACTATTCAGCCATTAAAAGAGATGGAGACTTTACATCTTTTGCATTAACCTGGTTGGAGGTGGAATACTTTCTTTTTAGTAAAGCATCCCAAGAATGGAGAAGGAGGAATCCAATGGGCTCAATTCTAATATGAAGGCAGTAGATGACCTAATACAAGGGTGGGGGGCGTAAGAGAATGAAAGAGTAGGGAGAGGGGAGAAGGAAAGGGGTTGGGGGGATCACAGTGTATGGCACACCTCTTGGGATCACAGTGTATGGCACACCTCTTGGGGCCAGGACACAATTATAAGAGGGATTTTATCTAATAAATGCAGTAAGTGTAACCTAATTCTTTGTACCCTCAATGAATCCCCCTCTCCACAAAAATAGAGTTGGCTGGGAAAGACAAGGCATCCCCCATGACAAGAGTGACAAAAGCAGAAAGTGTCTTGGAGAAAGTACACTGTAGAGATACTGAAAAGGGAGTGATTCTTGTCAGCTGGGCTGTTTGGGGAAGGCTGCTGGAGAAGGACGTATTTGACCTGATCCTTAACAGATGAAAGAATGTAGTTCAGTGCCTCTGTATTGCATAAATTTTGGAGCAACATTTCATATCAGAGTCTGTGTGAGCAGTGCCACTGCTGGAGTCAAGCAGTGTGGAGCTGTGCACAACGATCCTGACGTGGTCGGGGGACAGAAACCGGCCTTGCCTCAGTGAGCTATGGATTTCTTGACTAAGGTGTCCCAACTGTTTTCTTATCACAACGTGGCAATGGAATAAATAGGAACAGCAAAGAAAGACAGGCATATCACTGCCTACAGAGCAAACTCAGCGTGCATATAGGATCTAGGATCCATTTTCTTATTTTTTCATTTCATTGCTTGAAATCTTACATGCCTTACTGAAGGTAGCTCAGAGTATTCCACCACCCCTTGAAATATCCAAAACCCAAGGAGCTTACTTAGTCCAAAAGGTGGGTAATCAGTCTTTAATGAACACCCTCTGAGAATAGACTTGGAATGTGATCTCTATTCCAGTGATGTGGCTTCTTGTGGCTCATAGTGCAACTGATAACATAAAGCCTTGCACCAGTCTTGGGTGAGATTTTGGCTTGAGTCCTGTCATGGTCACCTCAGGCTCTTACTCACTCTTAACTCTCTTAGTTGACCTTTACTTTCTCATCTGTTTTCTAGAGGTGATTGGTTAACCACTATCATTGGTTAAGGCCAAGCCTCAGTGTCCACCCCTTAACCAGCCTAGAACATTGATGCTTCTTTCTTCCCTCTGACTCTCTCCCGGAGGGTGAGGCTGCTTCTATCCTAAACCCTTAAAACTCAGAAGACTTTTCTCCAACTGAGAATAATCGCATACTCTCACGACCCACCTGTTTAGAAGAAAGGTCCCTTCAGTGATTTATGGTGTTGGCAGCCAGTAGCTTCTCCCACTGACCATGCTCAGTCTCTGGTAGGTAGTCCTTGGGTGGACTCCCTCTCTACAGGAAGGTTTTATAGGCAAAGTGGTGAAATGGGTGATCCAGGGCTTTCGATTAAGACTTTGGATTTGGATAATGCATTAGACCTGGAACCTTGGGGAGTTTGTTTACCCCTCTATGTACTTTAGTTTCTTCCTTTCTAATATCTTTATATATTATCAACCTCATAGGATTGTTATGCAGCTTGTATAAGACGATGCTCTGTGCTGGCATAGAGGTGGTCCTCAATCAATGAAAAACAGAAGGAGGAAAAAGAAAATAGGATAGGTGGCTAGAAAGGAGGAAGTTGTAGCAGACACAGGCAGATGGCCAGGACCCAAGATCACCCTGCTGTACTCTGCTTTATGCACCAGCAGAATAAATTGCAACCAAGGCTTTGCCTAGGATCCAAGCAGCATCGGTTCCAGTCTTTTCAGTGGAGGCTTCTAATTTCCAGCTTTCTCAATGCATGAAATGCCTTTAGTGCCCCAAGCTAACCTCATGTAGCTGTGAGGCCTCCTTTATCCTCCCACTGCAAACATAGCGTCTTCATCCCCCCACCCCGTTAGGTCTGTGTGGGGTCCCAGCCCACTTCCCACTCAGCTGCTCACAGCTGGGCCCTCTCACTGAGCCTAGGACCCTGAACTGTCTTTCCTTTAGCCCTGTTCTACCACACCTTTTGAGGGAGATGAGGGAGCTCTTAAAGGAAACCTGAGGACTCCAGTAGAATCCCCTGTGGGACTGGAGTCCCTGGCCAAGCAATGGCCACAGGAACTTGATAACATGTATGTTTCATCCTCCACCTCCCCGTAGTCCAGGCAGTGAGCTGGGGTGTGCTCTAATGAGCTCTTCTTGGCACCTACTGGGCAAGGAAAGGGTGATGTGCTTTGGCTATAATCTTCCCAATAAAGGAGAGGGAGACCCAGAACCCTTTGCTTCTTTTGGCGTTGGAAAGCTGGATCAAGCAGGGCACCATCCCTGTACCCTGTATCCAGTTTTGGGTATGACATTGTTTGGTGCCTCAGTTTCTCACCTGAGCCATGAGGTAACTAGTCCAGCAATGTCCCCTGACATTAGAAAGTAACTCCAGCATGACTAGGGGTAAGGAAGGTGGGCACCACCCTGTCCCTTGCTTACACTGTAATGTGAGCTCTACTCCTTCCCAGCACTTTTTGGAGCAAGTTTCCTCTCTTCCCAGTAGGTTTCCTCATCTGTACAATGGCCACAATAATAGTTGTTATGATGAAGTCCTTGATACAGTGTCCAGCAGGTAGTAAGTACCCAGTAAATATTTGTTACTGTTACTATTATTTGTTTGAATAGCTCTTTTAATTTTCCTAAGATTTTGCACACCTCTTGCATTATACTTCAAGTCTCATGGAACCTCTTTGTAGACAGTCTCATTTAACAGTCGAAGAAACCAAGGCACAGAGAAGTAGGGTGACATGGCATACCAGGATCAGATCAGATCTTCTGACTCCTAGGGTGTTCCTTTCCAGAAGCATGAGCTCCGTCTGAGAGTAAATCCAGAGATTTTGTCACCTCCAGGCAGAGCCTGTACTCAGAGTCCACACTCCAGGCTCTGCTCCTCTGTGGCATATGTTGATCCCTTGACAAGGACTTGTAGCAATACCTTATTTCTTCTTTAAGGTCTTGCTCAAATGTTATGGGGTCTATAAAGTACCTTCTCTTATTCCCTAGGTTGAATTAATTCTTCTTTGTTTGTATTCTGGATAAGTATCTGACATGGCACTTGATATCATACTGTGACTAAATTGTAATTGACCATAAACGTAGTTAAGTAAAGGGCAATATCTCTGTTATATATTCAGAGTAAGTGTACCCTAAGTATCTGTTCAATTAAAAACATTAATAACAGCACCAGTAACTCTGATCTCATTTAATCCTTATTACAACTCTGTCAGGTAGATACTGTGATTCTCCCCACTTTTCTGTTGGAAATATTGACATGTAGAAGAGTTACTTAACATTTTCTTAGTACTTGACTTTTACTTAACTAGAAAGGGGCGAGACTGAGATTTGAACCTAGAACTAAGCATGTGTAGAGCTGAGCTCTTAACCAGTTCTCCCAATCTATTTTACCCATTCACATGAAGATTTTTTTCCTCAATACAATAAATGTCTACTCCAAATGTTTCCTGGGAGCTGGCCTGGGCTAGCCTTCCCTGAGAGATGAGTAAAAGGAGCCCGGGGATTTGCAAGGTGAGTTGGAGCAGAAGATGCTGAACAAGTCTCTGCTTCTGCATGAAGTTAAGAGGTAGATGTCTTCTGCTTCTTAAATGTGTGTCTCCCTGAACATCCCCATGGGCTTACAGGGCCATAGAGGGCCCACAGGGCTATGGCCCATTGGAGAGCCTCTGCTGTAGTTGATCTTTCCCAGGACCCATGAGCCAACCAACACTTGCATGTCCCTCACCTGCAATAGCTGAGATATACCTCTTTGGTAACCACTCCTTCTTCTGTCACCTGCATCAAGTAAATGAAAGCTGCCAAGATCCAGTCATGACCCAGTGCCAGAGTCTCACTAGCTGACTCTAGGGGAAAACGAGTACATGGAGAAGTCTCAATGATAATGACAGGGGGCTGGGACTATTTTTTGCTTATGCAACAGAGAGCCATGGCTTCTGGGCCACAAGGCTGCAGAGAAAAGGCCTATGCTGAAAGCCCTTAGAGCAGGTCACATCGCTGCTTTGGGCATCAGGATTATCATAGCATGTCCCTCAACTTAGCTTTCTAGATTAAGTTCAGAAAGAAAACCATGACTCTCATTGCAAAGTCTTGGGAAGTGACTTCCAAGATGACCTAACCCAGCAAACATATCAAATTCATCTTTCCACTCCCCTATTCTGTGCTCAGAGCCAGGGTAACCTCATTCATGGGTGCAGTGTTCTCTCTGGAGAGGCCTCGATGCAGCTCAGAATCCTTCAGTGTGTAGTGATCCAAGCAACCATGAGTTGTCCCACAGACTCCAATCAGAATCTTGAACTTTTAGCCTAGTTATCTTCACAAGCTCCCTTCTTGGGTCTGTGGGATGGAGGCCCTGGGGAGTTGTGTGGGGGCCATATAGAAGTTTCTGTCTCTATTGGATGTCACTGGGGGTAAGTTGAGGTCCTGGAAAGGATAAGAGATCAGGAGATAAGAAGTTGGGGTTGAGCCCTGATGTTATCACTAAGGAGCTAAGTGATCCTAGGCAAGACACCACTTTCCTGGGCCTTGGTGAGTCTCAGCTATAAAATGAGCATTTGGTGAGAAAAATATGATGGCTATAAGCCTTCTTTCAGAAGTGTGGCCTTGGAATGTGTTTGGTATATTGAGACACACGGTGGTGATATTTGTTCCTTGCCCCAAGAGGCAGTGTCTATGCTGTGCATATGCCCAGTTTCAGCAAGGGTAGTCCTGTGACCCTCATGCTGCCACTCTGCACTCCCATGTCTGTGACAGACACTGGCAATCATTCCTAGCACTCTCCCCTGACTTGTTTGGACTTGATCCTAGAATCCTTCTCACCTTTTTGTCTGGGGGTGTGAGTGGCACACCAATTGATCAGAGTTTACAAAGGACACCTGTAATGGGCTGATTTGTGTCCCTCCAAGAAATCCATGTTGAAGCTGTGAACCTCCAGTGCCTCAGAATGTGACCATATTTGGCGAAAGTGTCTTGACAGAGGTGATGGGAAGAAAATAGGGGCTTTAGAGGCGTGGGAGGAAGAAATCATAGGATAAAGAAAGAGAGAACACTTCCACATGGCTCCAGAGAGGCTGTCCTCCAGGTTTCTTTAGGAAGTTTTATACTGTTTTGCTTTGAGAAAAGTCACCTTGGGGTTTCCAAGCATCACCTAGAAAGAACTTTCTTGTCTTTGTAGGAACGAAGGTCACAGATGGAAACTAAGTCAGGTGCTGGAGAGATGGGGATGGCTGGGATGAACTGAAGCCTCCAGCATGGCCACATTGTTCTTTCAGGCCTGCTGGGGTTTGACTGGGTGAGGGTTAAAAGGAGAAACTGGGAGCCAGGAGGCCAGGAACCAGAGAGCTTTTTACTTCTTAGCTCTTTGCTAAGGATTTGGCACTTCACCTGCTAGATGGCGCTGTCCTCTAAGGAAAGGCACCAGCTTTGCCTAACTGGAGGATTCGTCAAGGCTGTAGAACAAGTGAAGCTGGAGAGACTGAGGGGCAGGAGGGAGAGAGGATGGAAGGCAGCCCTTTCCTCGGCAGTCCTCTCCTCCTGCGGTGGGGTCTCTTGTTGCCTTTACAGTTTTTATTTTGTAGCATGGGGATTTTGTACACTACATCTGAAAAGGTACAGGGCCTCATTATCTGCACAAAAGTGTAGAAAATATGTGTTTTCTACATACACACGTGTTGGGTGTATGTGAGTGTGTGTCTCTTGGGGATAAGGCAGGAATGAGCATGCTGGTCCCAACCCAAGGCTGCAACTTAACAAATGACATGTCTCAGCCCTGGTCTTTGGCCTTGACTTACATGAGATCAGTGGGAAAAAGAAACAGTAAGTTCTTTTTCTCTCCTGCCTGCAGAGCTGGATGTCTGGGACTCTTGGTGACTTTGCTCTGAATTCTTCCAGCTCAGCTCCAGTCAGGGGCAAAAATGCATGTAGGCCCTGAGACCTCCTTTTCTGTGCAATTTTATTGTTAGACTGACAGGCTGGCTTCTGGTCTGCATGTGAAATCAGGGAAGCTGCCTGCAACTACTCCCACTCTATCAGCAGCAGAAGGAAGGAAAACAAAGATAAGGGGAGGGGGTTGAAAAGCAGGAGGTGACCCAAGAGGAGGTGGGGGAGGGATGAGGATAGAGAGAGACAAGGGGACAAAGAGCAGAGGTGAAGGGTGAAGGGGCTGGGGAATGGAGAGCTAGACAGGGGTGACCAGGTGTCCAGAAAGAAAGAAAAGAGCAAAGGGGGAAGCCAGTGGTGAGGCTGGAAGGCTGGGGGTGGGAAGAGGGCACACTGGATGTGGTCTGAAGTGTCTGTGCTACAGCGCAGAGGCAGGCAGGGTGGCTCTCCCAGGCAAACAGGAGGACAAAAGGAAGGGAAGCCTAATAACTAGAGAAAATCTGACCAAGATCCGGAAAGGAGAGGGAGGAACTTGCAGAAAAGCCGGGCAGGAGATAGGGGCGAGGAAGCTTTGAAGCAGGAGGTTTTGGAAGCAAGAATGGCAGAGAACAGAGCTGAACTAAGAAAGGAGAAAAAGCGAGGAGACAGAACAAGCAAAGCTCAACACAAGTGAGAGTGAAGGAACAGGGAAAGCGCCTTTGAAAGAATGCTTACCTTAGAGTTCGAAAGGCTGGAATGTGTGTGTTTTGGCCTGTGGCCAAGGCCCAGGAAACACAGTGTGGCTTTTAAACAAGTTGTGGAGTGACTGTTTCCCACATTAGGAGCTTGCCCTGGTCTTCCGTGTGGCAATGCAGTTGTTCTGAGCTGCCCTCTTGTTGGCTGGCAGCCTGGGGTTGGGGAAATCCGAAGGGGCCTGCTGTGTATACAGAGGGTCATCACTCCTCCATTTATGGTGTGCCAAGTTCAGAGGCATCAACTTTTTGTCCAGGACAAGAGTTGAGATATGGTCCCTTTTAGGACTGTGGTATGCATTCTGGGAGGAGAGTGAGGGGGAAATGGGTAAAGGCAATGGAAGATGGAGGTTTAGGAAAGGCCCCTGGACTCTGACAGCTACCATTCAGTTCCTACTGGGTAAACTAGCATATGTCACTTCATCCCTCTGATCCTCAGCCACTCATCAGTAAAGCTAGGGTCATAATCACACCTACTTATCTCACGGGTATCTCTCAGGCTCATGTTAATGTTCAGTAAATGTTAGCTGTCCTGTGATTATCAAGGATCAGACAACTTGTGTGTGTGTCTGTGTGAGTTCTAGGGGATCAGTCCTTGAAGGCCGAGTAAGGAGCTTAAACTTACAGATATTTCAGCAAGGAAATGATCTGTTTAAGGCTTCATTTGGGAAAATAAATTCAGCAGTGACAAGTGGGCTGCTCTTGGGGAGGAAGGAAGACCATTTTGGTGACCAGAACATGCATGAGAGAGTGGGGTCCCAGTATAGGCATGTGGGGTGCTAAAAGAAATTGGAAAGATATTTAGAGAGACATCCAAACACAAAAGCTTTGTGTCAGGATGGGTAAGTAGTAGGGGAGGGAAATTTCAAGCATGACTCCAAGGTTTTGGGGCCACAGACAGGAGTCAGAAGGAGCTCTCAAGCTAAGAATGATTTTTATTATTTAAAGAGTTGAAATAAGCCAAATAACAGGCATAAAGAAGAATATGTGACAGAGATGGTATGTGGTTCGCAAAGCCTAAGCTATTTATTATCTGGCTCTTCACAGGGAGTTGCTTCATCTCTGGTCTGATATAGAGACTCCGAAAAAGACTCTGTCCCAGAAACAGAGAAGCCTGGGCAGGGGGAGAATATGGTGTTCCCCAGAAAATCAGAGTGATGGAACTAAGGCTGCAGCAAGGATCATATGAATAATATATCTGTTTAAGAGCCATTCCACAAATATTTGTTGAATGTGTGCTCAGAAAGATAGACAGAATTGATTTGAATCATGGCAACCAGTGATGCTGGTGAAGTTATCAACCTCTGTGGGTCTCAGTTTCCCCATTTGTAGATTTAGAAAATAATATCTACCTGTAATTTTTTTTTAGAACTAAATGTGATGAAAGGTAAAGCATTTGAACAATTATCTGGCATAAAGCACACAAAAAACACGAGCTTTTTTTTATTCTAAATTTTATTTTTTTTAATTAATATGAGGGTACAATTTTTAGGTTACTTTGTTCTCACTTTCAGGATAATGTTCCATTTGTAGAAGCGCCCCCTCCCCCAGGGGGCGTGTTATACACCCCCACAGTGAGCACGTTAGAGCCTGCCTCATGCCCTCCCTCCTTCTGCCAAACACCAGCTTTTAATTGCTACGGAGGACCTAGCATAGAAGCCCAGAGCTGGAAATGAACATGGCATAGGAGAAAGAAGAAAGGCCGGATTGATCCAGGAAATAACCAGAAGTAAATATCAGTTGCCATTGTTATCATCACCGATACTCTTGCTGTTATTAGAACTTTGGGGGTGCTCTTAGAATCCCACTGCCCTCATCTGTAAAGCATGAGGCTTGTTTAGAATATTTTCACAATTTTTTGCCTATTTCCTTTTCCTCATTTCCCTTCCTCCCTTCCTTCTGTGGTTACAAACATGCATAATTTTTTTTGACAATTCTGACAGCCAGGTCATCTCTCCCCCATCCTCATTAAAAGCCCCATCCTGTAAGGACTGCTTCCAGTCCTCCCTCCCGCTTCCGGCAACTTCCAGCCTGTGCCTGTCTACCCTTGAGGTGCATCCCAACAAAGGAGTCACATCCTTCTTCCTGCAATGTCAGCCCAGTGCTACTTTCCCAACATTTGTCAGAAGTTCTCTGCCTTCCCATGAGGACTTCTGGAGAGCATGGAGTGAATTCCAGAGTTTCTAATCCTCCCAGTTGCGACGGAACCTCTTCCCACACTCTGTTTAAGAAAAAGGAAAAGGGAAAAAAAAGACAGGCTGGAGGAGGAGCTGGCACATGGGGCTGTGGGCGCTCAGGCAGTGCCTGTTCTGTGCCTGGCCCTGCCGAGGCTTCCTCCAGAGGCCGTGGGGGGAGAGAGATTAGGGTCATCAAGATAAGGCAGAGCATATTCAAACTGGAAGGAAAAAAGGGCTGTTTTTCCAGTAGTAAGTAATCAGGGAACAGAAGGGTGTAATTTGCAGATTAGGAAAGTGAACAAAGAACATAAAATTAACTTTATAGCAAAGAGGAGCACTGTCTGTTTGAAGAAATAAACCTCCATAAAGCATTATTTTGATAAAATCAGACTGTTGATTTAAACTAAATAGGAAATATGACCAAATCAGTCAGGGGAGCTGGACTCTGTGGAAGTTGAGGTGGAAACTGCAGGCAGATGAGAAAGGTGGGGATGGGCCTGAGAACTGAGATGTCAGGTGAGTGCAGCACTTGCATGTGTCCATGTGTGTGAGTGAGTGTGCAAGTGTGCATGTGTGTGTGTGCATGGTAGGGAGAGACGTGGGACCAAAGCCAGGAAGTCTGTGCCAAGGGCACAGATAAGAGGAACGTGCCTTGCCAGGATGTCTGAACTGCCTCTGTGCAGGGATTGTCTTTCTTCAAAAAGTGGCCTTTACTACTAAGACCTGGTAAATAGCTAATATGCTCTTGTACATACATGCACTTTCCTTCTTTTCTCTTTTTATTCCAATTTTTAATTCTCAAATTTCCACAAACTCTCACCTCAAACATCAGCACTGACCTGGGTTCCAAAGAAGAAGAGTCCCCATGCAATGCCTTTGAAGCCAAGGTGATTGGAGCACAGCTTCTGTCCGCTTTCATCCAAGGTAGGTTGTCCAGTTTAGGATAACACTCGCGCAGTGGGCAGTGAGAAATCGAGCTCTATGCTGGGAGCAGCCCTTTTTTTCCTAAAGCAAAGCCTTCCTGGCCACACATTGACTGTGATGTGAGACTTTTGTTGTTTTGTTGTTTTAGATCTGCTGAGGCAGGGCTCTTGCCCAGGTCTGAGGTTCAGAGGAACACCCATGTGTAGCAGGGTGCCCAGAGTCTTCCCCGAACTCTCCAGCCAGCCTCTCCTCTTTTCTCCATCTTTCTCGGGGTTTCTAGAAACTGTGTGATGGCAATTCCTTACCTTCTGGCTTTCTGTATGGTTTAGCTGATGGGAGGCACCGGTGGGCATGAAGCGAGAGGACAGGAGATTTATTTGCTCAAGTCCCTCCCTGCCAAGTTATAAGCTGGGGGTTGCTTTCTGTACTCAAGTTCAGAGCTCCCCTGCAGCTGTCAATACAGCCTCAGCTAGAGTTCTCTCTGGCTTCAGGACTCTGACTCTGTGCCTTCAGGCATGTGGGTGGCCGCCCCCAACCCCAACCCCCACTCCTGGGATGCTTCACCATCTTTGTTACTTCCCTTCAATGTGTCCTTGCATCTAAGTAGTCCTTTTGATAAACTCTCCTCTAATGCACTCATTTGAGTGTGACTTCCTCACAGACCTTGATGGATATAGGTGATGGGAACAGAATATCTACCTGGAAACCAGAAGGCTAGCAAAAGCTGATGGCTTGTCCCCAAATGACTGTGTGACCTTGGGCAAATTGCATTTCCTCTCTGGACTCAGTTTCTTTACCCGTGCAATGGGTATGAGGATGATAAGGTGAACTTTTCAGCTAAAACCTGCTATGATTCTGTTTCCACTAGAGATATGGTGGGCAGAGCTTTGGAGGAAAGTAACCATGGGTTTGAATCCTAGCTGGATGTTGACTAGCTATGTGGACTTAACCATATCACGTAATCTCTCTGAATCTTGCTTTGTGTCATCAGTGAAACAGAGATGATAACCCTTTCCTTCAAGGTGAGGGGGAAAATGAAATGAAATGACATGTGAAAGCAGCTCATGCAGTTACCACGACATAGGAGGAGTACAGTCCATGTTAGAGTCTTTCTCTTCTGCCCAGCTTTCCAGGATGGGAGAGGCCTGAGATTGTGGGCATATACTCAGGGGACAAAAAGTTTGTTGGCTCAGGAGGTTCCCATTATTTCCATCTTTAATGTTGCTTATTTATTTTTTTGACAGTTCAGTTCACCGAATATCTTTCACTTATTCCGTCCTATCACTCTGGTCCTTGTGGACTTCTCCCTGGAGCCACTCCTTCAAACGAAGAGCAAGCCTGCAGTGAGCTGGAGGGGCCCTCAGCTGACCAAGTGTTATGACCAGCACTGGGGTTTCTTTTAGCCCACAGCTCTCTAGGATAGTTGACACATTTTGGGACCTAACCTTTTTGGCTTTATGCAGATGCTACCTTTATAGTAAAAAGATAGTGCTTCAGATTTTTCAGAGTAATTGCTTATACTTAAATAGTAGGACAGAAATAACTTTCTCACCAGCTTCAAACTTGCCTTAAGTGCATATATATATTTGGACATTATTTTTTTTTTGCAGTTTTTGCTGGGGGTAGGCTTGAACCTGCCACCCCTGGTATATGGGGCTGGCACCCTACTCCTTAAGCCACAGGCACTGCCCATATATTTGGAAAATCTTCAGAGAGGGATTCTTGAAATTTTTGCTTGAATTTTCAAAATTTAAGTGTGTGATTTGCTAATAGGTCCAGTTATGGACAAAGCCATGAATGAAAGGAAGTTTATCAGTGATATTCTTCCATTCACCCTCATGTCCTCTTTTTTTCATTGTAAGATCTCAGCCTCCAGACGCTCAACATCTATAACTGCCTAAAGCTGACAGAGACCCCTTTTCAATGGGTTTACCAGGATCAAAGTGGGAACCCATAATTCTGCCCTCACTGAATATAAAACATGTAATTTTTTGTCTATCAGTACTACTGAATACTCCCAAATATGAGATAATTTGGTCTTTTTTTTATCCATTCATCCTCCTATGCAGAAAATGTCATGGTAGGTTGTCTAAAATAATTTCAGAAAAAAACTGTCAGTCATAGCTTTAGACTTAAGAAATAGAGAGTATATTTGCAGATTCAAAACAAAGATAAGAAGTTCCTTCACAATACGAGTTCATGCAATAAATGTTTTCAAAAATTATAATAGATCAAAGTCATGATCAAAGAAAAAATTCTGCAAGTAGCCAGGAGTAAGCACCAAGTGACCTACAGAGGCATATCCATTAGGATGACAGCAGATTTTCAACTGAAAACTCCAAACCAGAAGAGCATGGTCATTCACCTTCAACATTCTTAAACAAAATAATTTTCAGCCCAGAATTCTGTTATCTTGCTAAACTAAGCTTCAAAATTGATGGAGAAAGCAAATCTTTTGCAAATGTACAAACAGTGAGGAAATTCTCCGCAAGATGACCTCTACAGGAAATACTTAGACCTATTCTTTTTTTTTTTTTTTCTTTATTGTTGGGGATTCATTGAGGGTACAAGAAACCATGTTACACTGGTTGCATTTGTTGGGTAAAGTCCCTCTTACAATCATGTTTTGCCCCCAAAAGGTGTAGCACACACCAAGACCCCACCCCCCTCACTCCTTCCCTCTCTCTGCTCTCCCCTTCCCTCACCCCCACC
>CAUYON010048728.1:0-16255 GCA_963573935.1 Arctocebus calabarensis
GTAGAGTGTCGTGGCATTACAGCTCACAGCAACCTCCAATTCCTAGGCTCAAGCGAGTCTCCTGCCTCTGCCTCCCAAGTAGCTGGGACTACAGGCACCCACCACAACGCTCGGCTATTTTTGTTTTTGGGTTGTAGCCGTCATTGTTGGTTGGCGGGCCCAGGCTGGATTTGAACCCGCCAGTTCAGGTGTATGTGGCTGGCGCCTTAGCCCACTGAGCCACAGGCGCCGAGCCAATCTTTTACATTTTTGATCGGCACATAGCAGTATTTCCTTTGGATTTTAATGTGTATCCCTAAGGAATAGTAATGTTAAGACCCCTTAATAATTTATTAGCCATTTGGATGACCTTTTTTGGTGAAATGATCCTTCAAGTCTTCTGCCCAAAAGTCTATTGTTAGGCATATGCGTTATGAATATATTATCCCACTCTTTGCCTTGCCAATTCAATTTATGATATCTTTGTTTCTAAAATTAAGGTACAGGCCCAGAGTGGTGGCTAGGCCTGTAATCCTACCACCCTGGGAGGTAGAGGCAGGTGGATCACCTGAGCTCAGGAGTTCGAGGCCAGCCCGAGCAAGAGCGAGACCCCATCTCTACTAAAAACAGAAAAACTGGGTTCAGTGCCTGTGGCTCAACAGGCTAAGGCGCCAGCCATATACACCTGAGCTGTGGGTTAGAATCCAGCCCGGGCCTGCCAAACAACAATGACGGCTGCAACCAAAAAATGGCCAGGCGTTGTGGCGAGTGCCTATAGTCTCAGCTACTTGGGAGGCGGAGGCAAGAGACTTGCTTGAGCCTAGGAATTGGAGGTTGCTGTGAGCTGTGATGCTACAGCACTCTATCCAGGGTGACAGCTTGAGGCTCTGTCTCAAAAAATAAAAAAAATAGAAAAACTGGCAGGGCGTTGTGGTGGGTGCATGTAGTCCTAGCTACTGGGAGGCTGAGGCAAGAGAATTGCTTGAGCCCCCTAGAGTTTGAGGTTGCTGTGAGCTATGATGCCATGGCACTCTACCAAGGGCTACAAAGTGAGACTCTGTGTCGAAAACAAACAAATAAGTAAATAAAATTAATTTTATTTTTTTTGAGACAGAGTCTCACTTATTAACCCTCGGTAGAGTGCCGTGGCGTCACACAGCTCACAGCAACCTCCAACTTATGGGCTTAGGCGAGTCTTCTGTCTCAGCCTCCCGAGTAGCCGGAACTACAGGCGCCCGCCACAACGCCCGGCTACTTTTTTGTTTTGCAGTTCGGCCAGGGCCAGGCTTGAACTCGCCACCCTTGGTATATGGGGCTGGTGCCCTACTCACTGAGCCACAGGCGCCACCCAAATCAATGCCTTTTTTTAAAAAAGTGCTAATCTATGAAATTTAACACATGTAAAAATTAGTGTAACCACTAATCAGTTCCATCACCCCAAACAATTGCTCATGCTGCCCATTTGTACTCCCATCTTTTCATCGCTGGTAACGCCTGAGAATAACTAATCTGTTTTTTGTTGCTATGGTTTTGCCTTTCCCAGAATGTCATATAGATGGCAATGCACAGTGGGTACTTTGAGTCTGGCATCTTTCACTCAGCCCACCTGTGAGATTCAGCCATGCTAGTGTATGGAGCCATGTATGTAGCCATGTATGACTGTGTATGTAGCCATGGTCCAGTCCTTTTGCTACTCAGTAGTGTTCCATTATATGGATGTACTGCTGATAATTCGCCTGTGGAAGGAAATTTACGTTGTGTCCTCTCTTTGGCAATTATAACTAGAACTTCTATAACCATTTGCATACAGGTTTTCTGTAAATATATGACTTCCTGCTGCCAATATTCAATATCCTCCTTAACCTGCCCCAAGGCACAGGACCCATCCTTAAGTCAGGAGAGGCAGACTTGAGGCAACTTTCCTGGTTCTCCTGACAAGAAGACATCTTTCATATTAAAAAATTCCTTTCCTGGCTGGGAGTGATGGCTCACACCTGTAATCCTAGCACTCTGAAAGGCTGAAGTGGGTGGATCCCTTGAGCTTGGCAATTTGAGACCAGCCTGAGCAAGAGTGAGACCCCGTCTCTACTAAAAGCAGAAAAACTAGCTGGGCGTAGTGGCAGGTGCCTGTAGTCTCAGCTACTCAGGAGGCTGAGGCAGAAGAGTTGCTTGGCCCCAAGAGTTTGAGGTTGCTGTGATGCAGGTCACTCTACCCAGAGTGACAGAGTGAGACTCTGTCTAAAAAACAAATAAACAAAATAAAAAATTCCTTTCTTCCTTGGCAGTCCTCATTGTCTCAATAATTGGATCTTTGTGTGTGAGCAAATGGACCTAAGCCGCAACCCCCTTGCAGTTTCAATTAACATGGCCAGCTGCCTGTTTTGTGAATACATTTTTATTAAAACATAGCCATGTTCATTCATTCATGTGATTTCTTTTTTTCCTTTTTTTTTTTTTTTTGTTGTTTTGAGACAGAATCTCAAGCTATAGCCCTGGGTAGAGTGTCATGGCGTTACAGCTCACAGCTACCTCAAACTCTTGGTCTTAAGCGATTCACTGCCTCAGCCTCCTGAGTAGCTGAGACTACAGGTACCCACCACAATGCCCAGCTATTTTTTTGCTGTAATTGTTGTTGTTGTTTGGCAGGCCTGGGTTGGGTTCTAACCCACCAGCTCTGGTGTATGTGGCTGGTGCCCTAGCCGCTGAGCTACAGGTGCCAAGCCTACCATGCATTTTTTGTAGAGATGAGGTCTCTCTCTCTCTTGCTCAGGCTGGTCTCAAATCCCTAGCCTCAAGTGGTCCTCCCTCCTCAGTCTCCCAAACTGCTAGGATTACAGGTGTGAGAAACCATTTCAATCATGACATATGCATGAAAGTCCCACAAAAATATCAGATCCAGGGTGGTACTATGGCTCAGTGAGAAGGGCACTGGCCCTATATACCGAAGGTGGCAGGTTCAAACCCAGCCCCGGCCAAACTGCAACAACAACAAAAAAAGCCAGGCGTTGTGGCAGACACCTGTAGTTCCAGCTACTCAGGAGGCCAAGGCAAGAGAATCACTTAAGCCCAAGGGTTGGAGGTTGCTGTGAGCCATGACACTACAGCACTCTATCAAGGGTGACATAGTGAGACTCTGTCTCAAAAAAAAAAATCCGATCCAGTGAAGCAGCCAGATGATTGCGACCCATCCACAATCCTGAGCTAGGAAGGAATAGGGGGTTGAGGATTCTGGGATGAGGAAGGCAAATGCTGTGAAGGGGTAGAGGATGCGTGTGGCAGTAAAGGTTGTTGATGAGTCTTTACACAGATAAGAATTGTCTGAGTGGCTCGGCGCCTGTGGCTCAACGGGCTAAGCACCAGCCACGTACACCTGAGGTGGTGGGTTCGAATCCAGCCTGGGCCTGCCAAACAACAATGACGGCTGCAACCAAAAAATGGCTGGGCTTTGTGGCGGGCGCCTATAGTCCCAGCTACTTGGGAGGCAGAGGCAAGAGACTTGCTTGAGCCCGGGAACTGGAGGTTGCTGTGAGCTGTGATGCCACAGCACTCTACCAGGGTGACAGCTTGAGGCTCTGTCTCAAAAAAAAAAAAAAAAGAATTGTCTGAGAGTAACTCTTTTTTTTTTTTTTTTGTGAGACAGAGTCTCATTTTATTCCTCTCGGTAGAGTGCCATGGCGTCACACAGCTCACAGCAACCTCCAACTTTTGGACTTAGGCAATTCTCTTGCCTCAGCCTCCCCAGTAGCTGGGATTATAGGCGCCCGCCACAACGCCCGGCTATTTCTGTTGTTGCAGTTTGGCTGGGGCCAGGTTTGAACCCGCCACCCTAGGTATATGGGACCAGCGCCCTGCCCACTGAGCCACAGGCACCACCCGAGAGTAACTCTTTTCCTAGTAAAGATACTTTTACTAATGGGAATTTCCTTTATAAATACAAATTTCCTTCAAAAAGGGGAAATTTATATTTTATTTTAATAACAGTAAATATATTTTATTTTAGATAGTTGACATAAAGAGCTTTTCAATTGCCTTTAGCTTAAAATAATCAATACACCAAGGCAAAATATTTTGGGGTGGCGTGTTCTGAACTTCTTCTCTTTCTTTTTCTCTTCTGCTGTGCCCTCTAGGGCCTCCAGTCCAGTGAGGACTGGACATGGGAATAGTGGATGCTCTCCAAAGGGCTGGGAAGGGTGAGGGAGCTTCCTCTCCATGGTGTTATTGAATATTTTAAACTCAGTACTGTGTTTGGTTTGGGATGGCCTGAAATGGTCCCTTAGAGGGACGAAGTATAACTTACTTATATCTGTTGAGGCTGAGAACACAATACCCCCAAACGTGGTCACTTTGCAAGCTGAGTAGTTTGAACCAAAAGAGATGGAAAGGGCTGCAGAAGCGAGGTCTCTCTGGCCTTCTCCCATCCTTCTGTCTCCTACCCCTCTTTCTCCTCCGCCTGAATCACATAAATCAGAATTCCTCTTCCTTAAGGCAAGTCAGAGAAACTATAGCACCCCTCTCCCCAAGCAAGCCCTAACGTCTAGAAAGGCCATTCTCTCCCCTTTTGCTTAGAAGACCTTCATTCCAGAGGGGCCACCCCACACCCAGGAGGGAGGAATCCTACACAGAGGGGCCAGGAAGAGTCTGAGCAGACAGGCCTTGCTGGATTTGCCCATTCGTCAATTACCATTAGATCATACCTTTTTTTTTTTGCAGTTTTTGGCTGGGGCTGGATTTGAACCTGCCACCTCTAGCATATGGGGCCGGTGCCCTGCTCCTTTGAGCCACAGGCGCTGCCCTAGATCATACCTTTTTGTCCAATCACATTTCTGGAAGGCTGTCCATTTTTCATTGACCCCAAGCATAAAAACAGACTATTTGACTTGGCACCTGTGGCTCAATGGGCTAAGGTGCCTGCCATGTACACCTGAGCTGGAGGGTTCGAATCCAGCCCAGGCCTGCCAAGCAACAATGACGGCTGCAACCAAAAAATGGCCAGGTGTTGTGGCGGGCGCCTGCAGTCCCAGCTACTTGGGAGGCAGAGGCAGGAGACTCGCTTGAGCCCAGGAATTGGAGGTTGCTGTGAGCACTCTATCCAGGGTGAAAGCTTGAGGCTCTGCCTTAAAAAACAAAACAAAACAAAAAAACAACAGACTATGTTTCCTGGGTTTAGCAGGCATTCATGAAGGCTCCCATGTCACATAAAACTTCGATTAAATAAATTTCTCCTGCAACTGTGGCACTTATGAGGGAAGGTATTACGAATCTCCACCTCTACTTTTCCAGACATCAATTTAGTAGGCTCTAGGAAGGCAACAGGCAGGTGGCCAAAAGCTACAAAGGCCTTTGTACACATCAGAAATAGACATTTCTCTGGTCAGACCACTGAAGAAGAGACTCTTTTCTCTGGACTGTTGTAGACCTGGCCATGTCTCAGGGATTGGGGAGCAGAGTGTAAACTGGGTTTCAACCTCTCTGTCCCCTCGGCTGGGCCTCTGCATGGTGCACTCCCTGTGACCATGTTGGGGGAAGTTGGGCCACAAGACTGGACAACACAGTCAACCTGCCTGGGGGGGTGATCCTGGCTCTGGAGAACAGAGTATCAATCTTTTGATGTTTGCCAGGGTTTCTGAGCCTAGATCACCAATCGGAATATCGATGTGCAACTGACATTGCTTGCCTCATACTGCGTGTGAAATACTTCAAATCCCAGCATTGGGAAACAGGAGTGGAGGGTTATCATCACTCTTGCCTTCCGTGCTGTTATCTCCAGCCTGCCCCTCATGCATCCAGCTGCTTAATCCATGCGGGAAGAATTTGAATGTGCAGGGTCAGCTGCATTTACAGAAGGCCAAGAGCCTTTGGAGGGTGAAATTTGATCAGTGCTGGCTGCCCCCTGTTCCTGTCTGTTACCTCTGAGGTGGGGCCTGAGATGCATGCCTTTATATATTTTTTTGTTAAGAGCTTTTAAGAACAGTCTGTAATAAAATGTAAATGACCCTAGTGAGGTACAAAAACACATTAACAGCTCTTAACACCTGTCTGTGACTTTATTGGCGCATTATTGTGTTTTCATCACTTAGTTTTCTAATGACCCAGCATGGTTTTGTTGGCATAGCAGGTGGAGAGGTGTGCAGAACAAGGAACCCGGCCAAGAGAGTTTCTTCATCTGAAAAAGAAGGGTGTGTGTACTGAATTACCTTTTCCAGCCCCAACATTCCGATTCCCAGCAGTACCTGCGGAGGAGTGGGGCAAAGGAGGTGAGAAGGCAGCCAAAGACCAAGTTGAAGTGTGGCACCCTGGCACAGGTGGGGTCCAGCTCAGCACACCTCGTGCTCAAGGAGAGGAAATAGGTTTCTTGGGGCCGCTTCCCACCTGCACAACTCTGTTTAGAGGTCGCAGGGGTCTGCCTTCAGCACCTTTCTCTAAAGTCTGGGCAGAGGGATCCACATGGGGAGGGGTGGTAAAGAGATGGTGACATGTGACAGATGGGATTAAAGACGCTCCTCCATGCCCTGCAGGATCCCAGGCAATGCCACCCTGGCGTCCCAGCACAGGGGTCACAGCCAGCTGCCGTTGAGTTCATTTTCTCTTGCTCTAAGCTGTGAGCTTCTTGAGGGCAGTTAATGACTCTCTGGCCTCTCTAGCTCCCTTCTCTTCCCTTCCTCTCCTTTACTTTACTTTTCTTTTCATCTCTGGCTCTTTCCAAGAGCCTGCCCCGTGGTAAGTGCTGTCAAGTTTCAGGGACTGAATGAGTGGGGGTGGGGGCAGGAGAGTGAATGAACCCCCTCTGCTTGACCCTGATGTGTTCCTCGTTTGGACAGACCTAAAAATCTCACGACTTTTATTTCACAATGTCTGTTTTTGCGGCTGCCTCCTTAAGCCCTTTCTGCCCTGGGCAGGAGCCCACAGCTTCCCTGTCACCAGATGGCCCTCCCTCCTTATCCCACACAGATGCCTTTTCCCCAACTACGTTTGCAGGGCACCCTGGGCTGCTCAAAATCACTTCCTTGATTTGACATCACTTCCAAGATAAAATCCAAATTATTTAGGTTGTTCTTCTCTATCTTTCCATCCTGTCCATCCTTTCAATAATCACATCTTGAGCTTCAACTTGAGCTTCTGGGGAGAAGGTCTGGTCTAAAATTCTCTGCTCAGGCCAGATGGGGGTCCACATAGCCTTGCCTGCAAGCCTCATGTAAGTCATTTACCAATTACCCATCTCTCCCAGAGAAGCCCTCTGGGGTCACCCCGGCCACTTCAGATTTTCTCTTTGGTAATGCTGGGTGACAGCAACCTTGGGAATAAGCTGAGTGTAGAATGGGGTTGAATCAATGTTAAAATTTTAATTGTGGCAATAGCCACAGGCCATGCCAGGCAGGATGAGGACTAGGAGCAGTGGATGGGTGGGAAATGGGGGCTCAGGTCAGGGCTGTGGTGGGCAGTGCAGGTGGACTCGTGTGGATGGTGTCACCAAAGCACCAGCACAGAAGTGGGTCTGTTGGAGGACATCTGCCGCTAGACACTCTCTCCAGGTCCCGACCCTCTTTCAGTGTCTCCAAACTCAGTGTGAAAGAGGCTGCACAGCCTTTCCTGGAAACGGGGGAGAAGTATGGAGCGCCAGGACTGAGGAGCCCTCCACCCGGACAGCTCTGGGCCCAGGACCTACCCGACTGAGGCGGGAGAGAAGCCAGCACACTTCTGGTTCTTTGCACTGTGTGAGGACGCAGCGCCAAGGTGTGACCTTGGAAGAAGTACTCACCAGGCACTGAGTCTGCTGGTGCCTTGATCTTGGACTTTTCCCTCAAGATGTGGAAGAAATAGATAATAGATTTCTATTATTTATAATGTACCCGGTCTATAATATTTTATCATGGCAGCAGGAACAGACTAAGACATGAAGTAACTTGTTTTAAAAAAATTACAGACAATAATTCACTGAAAATTCTTACAATTAAAATCTTTCTGCATATCCTTAATTATTCCTTTAAAATAAACCACTAGGGCGGTGCATGTAGCTCAAGGAGTAGGGCACCGGCCCCATATACTGGAGTTGGTGAGTTCAAAACCGGCCCCAGCCAAAAACTGCAAAAAAATAAAATAAATAAATAAATACAAATAAAATAAAATAAACCCCTAATAGTAGAATCACTAAGTCAAAGGTCATACACATTTCAAAAGTTTTGTTATTTATAAAGGTTGTGTTAATTTACCTTAACAGCAACAGATAACAGTGTCTCTGCTTCCTCAAATCTTTTTCTGTTTTTCTGAGATGGATGGGGGTCTCCTTGTCTCACTCAGGCTGGAGTGCAGTGGCACAATCATAGCTCACTGCAGTCTTGAGATTCTGGGCTCAAGTGATCCTTCTGCCTCAGTCTCACAATTAGCTGGGGCAACAGATGAGTGCCACCATACCAGGCTAATTAAAAAAAAAATTTTTTTTGGTAGACAGAGTCTTACTTTATCACCCTCCGTAGATTGCTGTGGCGTCACACAGCTCACAGCAACCTCCAACTCCTGGGCTTAGGTGATTCTCTTGCCTCAGCCTCCCAAGTAGCTGGCACTACAGGTGCCCGCCACAACGCCCGGCTATAAAAACATTTTTTATTGTAGAGACAGAGTCTCACTATGTTAGTTACCCAGGTTAGTTGTGAACTCCTGGCCTCAATCCATCCTCCCACATTAGCCTCTGTAGTTGCTGGGATTATAATCATGAACACCATGACTGGCTTGCTTCTTCAAATATTTATCAGTGGTTGTCATATTTTGGATCTTGGCCAATGTAGTAGTGAAGTGTATTTAAAAAAAAAATGAAAACATTTATCTTGTAATTTCCAATTTTTCAATTATAAATTTGCTCAACATTTGTTATATATACAGAGGGTGACGAAAAATGTATATACATTTTAAGAAAGTTATTGGGGTCCTGGGTCCCAGTTTTCAAACCAAGTTGAGCTGGTTGGATTACTTAGCTGAGTTAGAAAGTTTTTCAACCAAGGTACAGCGGTAATGGAAAGCAAGTGAGTGGAAACTCAAGATAAAACTGAAGTGGCACAGGCAGCGTGGAGAGACAGCAAAAGTAACCTACACAAATCTCAGAGTAACAAAGAGATTTTATTTAGGAAGAACAAAGAGAAAGTTTAGAGCATTTCCTAAGAGAGTAGGAAGTGGGTGTCTCTCCTGAAGGAGCAGAGGTGAGAGAGACAGAGATGGGGCCTGCAGGGGTATAGATACTCTCTCTGTTTGAAGTTGGTTCCAGGTCTTTCACTGGCCTCTCTGCACCTCCAGGAAGTATTGCCCTTTACTATTGGTCATTCATTGTCTCTTTCTATTGGTGTTAGTTACCTGGGTTACTTCGTATTCATATTCTTGTGGGCCTTCCAGACTTCCTGGTTCAGTAGGCCAGGTTTTCCTCCCACCATCCTTGAAGCTCTTTTCTTTTTCTTTCTTTCTTTTTTTTTTCTGAGACAGAGTATCATTTGATCATCCTTGGTAGAGTGCTGTGGCATCTTAGCTCACAGCAACTTCAAACTCTTGGGTTCAAACAATTCTCTTTCCTCAGCCTCCCAGGCAGCTGGAACTACGGGCACCCCAGCGCCCGGCTAGTTTTTAGAGATGGGGTCTTGCTCTTCCTTAGGTTGGTCTTGAACTCGTGAGTTTAGGCAATCCACCCACCTCAGCCTCCCAAGTGCTGGGATTATAGGCATGAGCCACCTTGCCCGACTGAAGTCCTTTTCCTAGTACCTGTTCTCACTTGATCTTAGCCAAAAGGCTGAGAAGCAATCCTAGTATCCATACTCAAAATGAACAAATTGTATTAATCTTGTAATACTGAATATATACTAATAATGTTTGTTATCTTATATATTATATCTTTTTTTTTGGTAGAGACAGAGTCTCACTTTATCGCCCTGGGTAGAGTGCCGTGGCGTCACACTGCTCACAGCAACCTCCAGCTCTTGGGCTTAAGCGATTCTCTTGCCTCAGCCTCCCTAGTAGCTGGGACTACAGGCGCCCACCACGGCGCCCGGCTATTTTTTTGTTTTGCAGTTCAGCCGAGGCCGGGCTTGAACCCGCCACCTTCGGTATATGGGGCCGGCGCCCTACTCGCTGAGCCACAGGAGCCGCCCTCACTGCTGGCTTTTTGATTGGCCACTGAGGAAAAGAGTCCTATGGCTTGGAATTTGCCAACCTTGGGAATACTTCCTAACTGATACTGTAGGCCTCCAATCATGCCAACAGTTTTTGTTGTTGTTGTTGTTGTTTGTTTTTTAGAGACAGAGCCTCACTTTATCACCCTCGGTAGAGTGCCATGGTGTCACAGCTCACAGCAACCTCCAACTCCTGGGCTTAGGCGATTCTCCTGCCTCAGCCTCCCACATAGCTGGGACTACAAGCACCCACCACAACACCTGGCTAACCCCAACAGTTTTGATGGAGGAAGTCCATCCATGGCAGAGACCAGTAATTATCTTCCAATCACCATCCTCCCCTCCTTCCTTGAATAGTGAACATTCCCAGGTTTAGCTAGGCACATGGCCTATATCTCCCAGCTGGCCGATGGAAGATGAACAGAATAATTGCCCTTAATAGGAATGGGGTGCCCTCCACTCTCCTGGCTGGGATGCAGATGTGATGGTGGGAGCTGAAACAGCCATCCTGGACTGCAAAAGGGGAGGCACATATTGCAGAAGTCAGAGCAACAAGTTAGAAGGAACCTGGGTCCCCAACACCGTGGAGATGCTATACCCACCCTTGCTTGCTTCTGCTCACACTACTATATATGAGAAAAGAACAGATTTCTCTCATGTCTAAGTGCCTCATCATTTAGGCATTTGTTACAACAGTTGCACCTATATACAAAGCCATAAATAGTCTCTTCAGGACAGGACTTCTTTACTGTAATCCATATTGGTGTTTCCCTAAAAAAGAATGTGGAGATGGCACCTGCCAGTGAACCTTCCTAGGGAATTCACACAATTCACAGCCTATCATTGAAGCTATTGACTGGGGTAACCTGACGCTACTAAGAGGGTCAGGGAGGGTAGCAAGAGCCAGACCACTTGGCAAGTCCACCAAAGGGAATTATGTTTCTTTAAGATGTGTGTAAGAAGGCTCGGCGCCTGTGGCTCAATGGGCTAAGGCGCCAGCCACATACACCTGAGCTGGTGGATTCAAATCCAGCCTGAGCCTGCCAAACAACAATGACGGCTGCAACCAAAAAATGGCCGGCATTGTGGCGAGTGCCTGTAGTCCCAGTTACTTGGGAGGCAGAGGCAAGAGACTCGCTTGAGCCCAGGAATTGGAGGTTGCTGTGAGCTATGATGCCACAGCACGCTATCTAGGGTGACAGCTTGCGGCTCTGTCTCAAAAAAAAAAAAAAAAAAAAAGATGCATGTAAGAAGCCTTGGTCGATAATCCACATTTGTTCGGGGAGGTAGTGTGATATGGATTTCAAATATTTTGGGTCCCGCAATCCTTTTGTCCAACTAATAATCTGCCATGGAAGCTCAATACATAAAACCACATCAAAGAAAAGACACTCTGAAAGAGGGAAAGAGAAGGACCCAGAACCCAGCCTGCCCTGCTGCTTCCTACTCCACCCTACTCCACCTCTTCCTCCCCCCGCCAATAGCAACCCATGAAGCACCTCTGGGAACCCTTAGGGTTCTGTGGAGCACAATTTGAAGACCACTTCTCTAGGATCATTGCAGGGGCTGTGAAGTCAGACTCAAGTTCAAAAACTGGCTCCATTACACATTAGTTGGTGCCAAACATGACTCTCCTCTCTGAGCTTCAGTTTCCTCAGTAATCTTTCTTGCAGGGCTCTTGAGAGGATTAGACAAAACATATCAACATAAAGCTCTTAGCTTAGTGGCTGGCCCACAGTAGGTAGTTGAGAAGCGGGAGCTGTTATGATGATTTTGTTGGACCTTTCCAGGAAAGGTCTGGATTGTGGGGGCTGCTTCCAACCCCTACCTCTGCCCTAAACGTTTGAGTTATAATGTCTCTTCTGCCTCAATTAGTCATGCCCAGAGGCCCGGCAGGCATTTCATTGCTGACAGCAGGGTAGCATTTACCTTGGCTGAGCTCAAGACAGTTCTGGACAGAAACTCCGGCTGAGCTGTCATAATCGGCCCATCACCTGCCAGCCAACTGGCAGGTGGCAATGCTGGGGCAAGCAACCTGGGGCACCCCACTGGGCCTGCTAGAGAGGCTGGGCCAGCCAGGCTTGTCAGGATAGTGCTGCAGGCAGCTGGGTCCAACCCAGGAGGCAAGGACAGAATTAGTAGGGGGAGGGGACATCCCAGTCCCTGCTGCCACCGCTTCCTAAGGCCTTATAAGACCAACAGGAGTGTGTGCCAGGTCCCTGCTACTCCAAGTGTGCCCTAGACTGGCAACATGAGCAGCATTCCATTAGGAATGCAGACTCCTGGACCCATACCCAAGCCTGCAGAATCAGAATCTGCATTTGGAACAGCTCCCCCGGGGATTTTTTTGCAGAGTAAAGTTTTAGAAGTACTAGTCTAGGAGCACCCTCTGCACCAAAATGTCACTCACTTTTGACCCAGAGGAGATGATAGTTAAGAACTCAGATTCTCAAGGCAGAAAGACCAGGGTGGTTGTCCTGGCTCTGCCACTCACTAGCTGTGTGACCTTGGGTAGGTGACTTCACCTCTCTGTTCCTAACAGTTAATGAGAGAAACACCTGCCTCATAGGGTAGTCGTGTGGATTATGTAAGCCATAGACTGAAGCTGACACTCAGGAAGGCCTTCTTTAACATCTCTTATTATTATTTTCCTTCCCCTCATTTTTCCAGATAATAAGCTCCATCCAGCTGCCCTCTGAAGGTATTTGAACCTCAGGTTGAAATAAACACATATAAGCTCGGCGCCTGTCGCTCAACAGGCTAAGGCGCCAGCCACATACACCTGAGCTGGCAGGTTCAAATCCAGCCCGGCCCTCCAAACAACAGTGATGGCTGCAACCAAAAAATGGCTGGGTGTTGTGGTGGGTGCCTGTAGTCTCAGCTACATGGGAGGCAGAGGCAGGAAACTTGCTTGAGCTCAGGAATTGGCGGTTGCTGTGAGCTATGATGCCACAGCACTCTACCTAGGGTGATAGCTTGAGGCTCTGTCTCAAAAAAAAAAAAAAAAAGAAAGAAACACATATAGGCCAGGCGAGGTGGCTCGTGCCTGTAATCCCAACACAGGCCAAGGTCAGTGGATTGCTTGAATTCAGGCATTTGAGACTAGCCTGAGCAAGAGTGAGACTCCGTCTCTACTAAAAATAGAAAAAGTAACCGGATATTGTGGCAGGCGCCTGTAGTCCTAGCTATTCCAGAGGCTGAGGCAAGAGGATCACCTGAACCCAGGGGTTTGAGGTTGCTGTGAGGCTGACACCACCACACTCTGGGGCAACAGAGAAAGGCTCTGCTGAAAGGAAAGGAAGAAAGGAAGGGAAGAAGGAACAAAAGAAGAAAGGAAGGAAGGGAGGGAGGGAGAAAAGCACACAGAATACTTGTCATCACAGAAGTGCAGAGAGTGGGTACGCCGGTGTAATCCAGAAAGGAGCAACCCAGATGAAGGGCTGGAGTAAATAGGTATCAGGGTGAGTGAGGCTGACCTAAGAAAGTCCTAGAAATGGGTTTTGGATTAGGCTTAGAAACAGAAGGTGGACTAGTTTTCCAAACGAGCATTTCTTAATGCCCCCAAAACTTGGTGGGAAGGGAGAAATTATCCCATCCTGGCACTGATTCAACAAGTAGGGCCTTTTTGAGGGATACGAGCCAACCAGAGATTGTGATAGTATAAATATATATTATATAACCGCAGAGAATTCGGACACCAAGGACAAACAAAAACAAAACAGGCCTCCCCCATCCCTCATCTGGTTCCGTATTGGCCTATTTCTTTCTAGTGTTCTGTATATATCTGTATATATAATTTCACAGTCATAATCCTGCTTCTGTCACATTTCACGATATCTAAAGTAGATTTTGATGGTGAACATGGTATTTCTGGCCATCACTTGTAATGGCTTCGTGACAACCCACTCAGAAGAAAACCTACAATTTTCTTAACTATTTCCCTTTTATTGGGCAGTTAGGTGGCTTCCAATTTTTATGCTCTTGTATATACTACTGTGATGAAGTTATTTATGCATTTTTCCATAGCCCAAATGATTTCCTCTGCTCCAAAGCCTCTGGTATAAACTAATGCTTCTCAAACTTGAGTGGGCATATGAATTACAGTAAGTCCTCACTTAACGTCATCTATATGTTCTTGGAAACTGTAATTTTAAGCAAAACAACATACAACAAACCCAATTTTACCACCAGATAATTGATGTAAATAAGAGTTGAGTTCCTAGAGCATATTTCTGGTAGAAACACATCACCGAACTTTTTTTTTTTTTTTGAGACAGAGCCCCAAGCTGTCACCCTGGATAGAGTGCCGTGGCATCACAGCTCACAGCAACCTCCAATTCCTGGGCTCAAGCGAGTCTCCTGCCTCCCCCTCCCAAGTAGCAGGGACTACAGGCACCTGCGACAAAACGCCCGGCCATTTTTTGGCTGCAGCCATCATTGTTGTTTGGCGGGCCTGGGATGGATTCGAACCCACCAGCTGAGGTGTACATGGCTGACACCTTAGCCCGTTGAGCCACAGGTACCAAGCCACATCACCGAACTTTTAAATAAAGACCAAAGCACTTCTAATATTAAACATTGAAATAAATGTGAGATATATATATATATATATATTTTTTTTTTTTTAAGAAAGTTTCATATAGGGGGGTGCCTGGGGCTCAAGGAGTAGGGCACTGGCCCTATATACTGGAGGTGGTGGGTTCAAACCCAGCCCCGGTCAAAAACTGCAAAAAAAAAAAAAAAAGTTTCATATAAACAAGATAATTATTTATCTGGTTATCCCAGTTTAGGGGCACGGTGACTGAAGCCTACTCCAGCAGCCCAGGGTAAAAGGCAGGAACCAGCTGTGGCTGAGATGCCGCTCTGTCACAGCACACTCACACTGTCTCGTGCTGGCCCAGCTCAGACATGCCAGTGAACTTAACGTGCACATCTTTGGGATGCAGGAGGAATCTGGAGTATCCAGAGAAAAACCCACAAAGACATGGGAGGAACACGCAAGCTCCACACAGACAGTGGCCTTAGCTAGGAGTCAAAGTGTTTTCCCTATCATTATAATGAAAGGATGTTACGGGTGGAGCTGCTATTGCTAGGAATCAGATTCAGATTCTGCAGGCCAGCAGTCTGAGATTCTGAATTTCCAGCAAGCTCCCAAGCTGCTGGCCCCTTACCGTACTTTGAGGACTCCTGAGAATAAGAAAGATAGCACCAGAAGCTTCAAGGCCAGGAAATCCTCTTGTATTAGAGTGATCCTAGTTTTGTACTTTTAGGTGAGGCCTGGGAAGAATCTTTCTGGTTAACTTTCTCTCTTTTTTTTTTTTTCCTGGTTAACTTTCTCAACTGATTAGCATATCTGACTTTTATAACAACTCTGTTAAGGCATTATCAGTCCCACATTACAGATGAGGAAACTGAGGTTCAGAGTGAAGCCTTGGCAAGGATATACACTACCTATCTTGCCTGGGGCCAAAATAGGGTGAGAAACTATCCTGCTTTACCTGGAACTGAGAGATTTCCCAGATGCCAGACTTTCAGAGCTAAAACCAGGACCATCCTGGGAACACTGGAATGGTTGGTCACCCTAGACCAGAGTCTAATTCAGAGTCAGTTAATGCTTATCATGCTCAACCATAGGCCAGGCCCTTTATGTAAATTACTGTATAATACCTTTACAGTAACATTTAAGGCAATAGCATCCTCATTGGATAGTGAAGAAATGGGCTCAGAGGGGTTAAGAAATTTGCCGAAGACAAACAATCTGATTTAAAAATAGCAAAGGAAAAAATGGACAAAGGATTTGAATAGATAGTTCTCCAAAAGGTATAAAAATAGCTGACAAGTACATGAAAAGATGCTCAACCTTGCTAATCATTAGAGAAATGCAAATCAAAACCACAATGAGGAGGGGCGGCTCCTGTGGCTCAGCGAGTAGGGCGCCGGCCCCATATACCGAAGGTGGCGGGTTCAAGCCCAGCCTCGGCCGAACTGCAAAAAAAAAAAATAGCCGGGCGCTGTGGCAGGCGCCTGTAGTCCCAGCTACTAGGGAGGCTGAGGCAAGAGAATCGCTTAAGCCCAAGAGCTGGAGGTTGCTGTGAGCAGTGTGACGCCACGGCACTCTACCCAGGGCGATA
>CAUYON010048730.1:0-21712 GCA_963573935.1 Arctocebus calabarensis
GGGGCCGGTGCCCTACTCACTGAGCCACAGGCGCCACCCAGTTGATTTACTTTTAAAATTATAGTTAATGTATGCTGCTATTAAAATAAATTTGTGGTATCGCAAGAATGGAAGAAAAAGTATCCAATGTACGCAGCCCTACTATGAAACTAATTTATAGCTTTCATATGAAAGCTATAACCCAATTATAGCACAAGAATATGGGGAAAGGGGCAAGAGAGGGAAGGATGGATGGAGGGACCACACCTGGAGAGTGCGTCTTAGAAGGGTACAGGTGAAACTTACTAAATGCAGAATATAAATGTCTTAACACAATAATTAAGAAAATGCTATGAAGGCCATGTTAACCAGTTTGATGAAAATATTTCAAATTGTATATAAAACCAGCACATTGTATGCCATGATTGCATTAATGTACACAGCTATGATTTAATTTAAAAAAAAAAAAAAGTCTGGCATTTGAAGATAGGAAGATTGTCTTACTGGAACTTCACCCCTACCGCAGCAGGATTCAGTCCCAAGGTCCTTGGACACTGGGAGGCCAGGCTCCTGCGGGTGGGGCTCCCACAGGGAGGGAGCATAGTGGGTAGGGGAGATTAAAGAGAAAAGTCCAAAGTACTGAAATTAGCGCATACACTTTGATCTTATAGGAGAGAAAGTCTCTTATAAGAGAGAATAGGAGGAGAGGGGAAAATGCCCCTCCCTTCCCATCTCTCAGTATGGCATGGCACCCATCTGCCCACAAGGCTTCCCAGGGGCTCAGTTGCTCACCTTGGGGTCTGTGTGGGTGGTCTAATTGGAGTTGCCCTTGATGTTCTGCACCTGGACTTTGTTCCCGTTCCAGATATCATTTGTGTTAGGATCAAAAGTAATGAAGAGTAATAAAAGTAAGAAGTAAACCAATGCAATTAAGATAGTTAGGGCAGTGCCTGTGGCTCAAAGGAGTAGGGCACCGGCCCCATATGCTAGAAGTGGCGGGTTCAAACCCAGCCCTGGCCAAAAACTGCAAAAAAAAAAAAAAGAAAGAAAGAAAAAGATAGTTTAAGAAATAGTTTGGTTAGACAATGCAAGCCCAGCAAGAACCATGATGTAAGGGTACAGCTCCTCCCACCCCATTTAGTGTATGTAATAAAAACAGAGCTAGCCCAGGGCGAGGTGCTGTCCTCTGGTCCAAGTTTGAAGGTGGACAGATTCTTTACCCAATTTTTTAAAAAACTTTCTGTGTTTTGATTTTTCATTTTTCCCTCATCCTCTCGTCTCCACCAACTACTGGGAGGGAACTCACAATTTGGGACTGGTCCCCAACAAAGAAGGATGTGTGTTTAGAGCTGATGGCTGCAGTCACAACTCTTGGGCTTGGGTCTGGTGGTCGTCCTCCAGGACTGGTGCCATTTACTACATGCCTATTGCATCCAGGCACTGTGAGGGGTGCTTTCCATCCACCGTCTCATCAAACATTCCCAAAAACCTAATGAGGAAGGTATTATTAGCCCATTGGACAGCTGAGACCACTAAGGCTTAGAGAATTGAAATCACTGGCCTGAGGTCACATGGCGAGGACATAGAGCCCAGACGTGAGCCCCAATCTGTTTCCAAAGCCCGTGCAACACAAGCTCTCCATCTCTGACCCACTGAGGAGACAAATGCCTATGTTTGTGTGTCCAGCTTAGTGTCAGGTAGTTATTGAACTTGGTGGGACTGATGCCAGCAGAGGCTTGGAGGTCCCAGAGGCCGGTTCTGATCTAGTCCTTGCAGAGGAGGGTGAGGGAGCCCAGGAGCACCGAACTCTTAGGGAGCCTTTAGGGTGTTGTACAGTTAAGGCTGAGACACAGAAGCCACTCGGACACCTGAAGCTTCAGAGTCAGAAGAGCCCCGAGAGGCCATGGAAATGAGTGTTTCTCAAGCCCCGTAATGATAATGCTCACAATGTAATGAAACTGACATCTGGACCCAGTCAACCCCCACACCCACCCACCAGAAAAATATGATTTGCTGAAGCAGCACTTTGCTGCTGGTGAAATGTCAACTTTGCACGTGCACACATACCAATGTGACCTCTAAACAGACTCCATGACCCACTAATGCACTGGGACGGCAGCTCAAAAAAAGAATGGTTGGCCAAGCACCATGGCTTGCACTTGTGACCCTAGCACTTTCAGAGGCCGAGGTGGGAGTATTGCTTGAGGCCAGGGATTCAAGACCAGCCTGAGTACACTCGAGACCCTATTTCTACAGAAAACAGAAAAATATTAGCAGAGTGTGGTGGTGCACACCTGTAGTCCCAGTTGCTTGGAAGACTGAGGCAGGAGGATTGTTTGAGCCCAGGCCTGGATGTTGCAGTGAGCTATGATGACACCACTGCACTCTAGCCAGGTGACAGAGTGAAGACTCTAGTCTGTCAAAAAAAAGAGAAAGAAAGGAAGAAAAAAGAAGAGAGAGAGAGAAGGGAAGGGAAGAAAAACTGCTCATGTAAAGAGGGAAAAGTCAAGGGCCTGCTCAAGGTCAGCACATGTGCAAGGTCATGACTACAGCCTGGGTGTCTACTTTCCAATACTTTTAGGTACCCCAATACAATGATTAATAGAATATTAGCCCATCTGAGTATATAGGAGGCATTTGGATGGTTTGCAGTATTAGACAGGTACTTTGGGGGGGTTTGTTTTTGTTTCTTGAGACAGAGTCTCTCTCTGTTGCCCTGGTTAGAGTGCCATGATGTCGTAGCTCACAGAAACCTTGAACTTCTGGGTTCAAGTGATCCTCTTGCCTCAGCTTTCCGTGTAACTGGGACTCCAGGCACCCGTTACAACACTCAGCTAATTTTTCTATTTTAAGTAGAAATGGGGCCTCATTCTTCCTCAGGCTGCTCTATTAACCCCTGAGCTCAAGCAATCCTCCCATCTAGGCCTCCTAAGATTACAGGTGTAAGCCACTGCACCCAGATTTAAGACCTTATACTTAACCCTACAGCCAGAGAGGGTCTAATTCTGTGCTTCTTGGGGGATTCAGATGGCATCTGACAAGCCTATGGGTCACCATGGCTGTTGGTTTTCACTGAGCAGGTGTGCTGGCCAGCAGGGTCTCAGTAGGCTCTCCCCAAACAGGGTCACCTGTGTTTTGAGGTCCTACTTCATCTTCCTCCTGGGTGTCGCTCCTCAGAAGACACAGCCAAGACCTCTGCTCTCTGGGCACCACTGCTGGAGCACACGAGGCAGAGGACGCACGGGATTTAACATAGGGGAGATTTACTGGACACCCTCTGTCCCAGCGCCCCTTGCCAAGCACAGTGGGCAGTGCTGAGAGCAATAAGGCTTAGGCCCTGCCCTGGGAGCTCAGACTAGAGTGTGTGGACCCCTCCCTCGGGCTGCCTGGTCTGGGGCACCCCTTCAGCCTCAATTCATTCTCCCATTAATGAATTAGGGATAATTAGGATAAGGATAATTATGCTTACTTGTAATTGGAGGTTGGAATGATTAAATGAGATAATCTATATGAAAGTCCCTGGCACACAGGAGGTAATCAGTGTAGAAGTGGTAGCTTCTATTATTGTATTGTTACTGACAAAAAAAAAAATTCAATTCACAGCTGGTGAGAGGGGAAGAAAATTCCACAGGGGAAGAAACAAGAAGCAAGAGCAAAGGCAGAGAGGTGGGACAGCACAGGGGGAAATCATGGAAGAGAAGGTCTGAGAGCTGGGGACTGATTGGGAGATCAAACTGGAAAAGCAGTGCAGCCCCCTGTGAAAGACCTTTCATGTCAGGCCAAGGAACTTGGCAATGGGGAGCCATGGGAGGCCTTAGAGGAAGGGAGTTCATGAAAAAGAAGATGGCTACTAATAATAGTACATCCTTGCCAGGGAAGAGGCTGCATAGTCATGGACTTTCTAAATCTAGCAGGAAAAGAGGCCCAGACAGCACCCAACCTGAGTCTAGGGTAGGGGTGGGAAGGGTCTGTCTGATGATCTGTCTGGTCAGAGACCCAGACTGGTACGAGTCTGAGAAACAAGGGAGCAGATCTCAGGTGTGACCTGTCCGCAGCAGCACCTGAACACACATAATGGTTGGAACCTCATTTTCAGGAGTGAGCTGTGTAGGAAGACCACGCCTCCCTGTGGGACATTAGGGGGCTGAGTTAACGATTCTCAGCCCCCTATGGGATCCTTGAGGGCAGGAGCTGTGTCTCATTCATTCATTCATTTTTTCATTCAGTCACTCAATCAACAGACATTTGCTGAGCCCCTGCTGTGCGCCAAGCACCATGTTATCCTGGACACGGGAAAGTCTGTATCAACTAAGTTTTGATCAGAGCAAAAGGACTACTAGGAGATTCCTATACATAAACCAATGGATTTATAAAAGTGATTTGACTTTTTATAACTGTGGGAGCCAATCAAATGGTCTGTGGGAGGCTGTTTCTTTTTGTGCTGGGGCTGCAGCCTGAAGTCATGTCCCAAGTGGCAAGAGGAAATGAAACTACAAGGATGAATAGAGTCCCTGAGGACAGCCAAAGGAGTCCAAGAGGTAAAAGGCTTTGGTGATGGAGTATCTTCTAAGAGAAGTCAGTGCCCCTCATTATGGAACCAAAGCAAGTCCCTGGCCCCAAAGTCAGAGAAGACGAAGGTGACCTGGTGCTGCTGTGGTTTCAGCTGCTTCCCCAAACCACTGTGTTCAGCCAGCAGGGCCAACACACATTAGCTGCAGCAGCATCTCATGGCCTGCTCTGACTTTTTGGATGGTAAAAATTATGACTGCTACTCCATTTCAGTTTCCAAATAGTATTCAAGACATCTCCTGGGGCCTTTGCTAACCTGGAGGTCTGCCAGTGTAATAACCAAGCCCCCTGTCCCTGCACCAAGCCCCCTACCCCTGCTACTAATCCCCCAACCCATACATTTAAAGAATATAACAAACCCTTTACCCTTCAAAGGGGAAGTGTTTTGTGTCTTAGCCCCAGCCCCCACAAGGGCGGAGGAGCTAAATTCTGGGAGAAGAGATAAGGATACGGAAGGAAGGGAGGGGTATTATTTAAAGAAGCCCCTGGTGCAATACCCCCTAGTAGAAAGTCCCGAGTTCCTTGGAAACTTACCCAACTCTTATGCCCGTACTTTGTACCCCTGAACTATGTATGAACCATGAAGTAATGAACTTATGATGTATCTTATGATTTATGAACCAATACCCACCCCCCACCCTGCGACCCTGCCTTAATTGTTATGATTAGCTTCTGTATTACGCTAGCTTGCTTTGCCAACCACACCAAAAAAATGGTATAAAAGGATTGCTCACCTAGCATTCGGAGCAGCATACCTTTATCAGCCCCCTGCAGATGTAATAAATTTTATCAATTATTGCATCAAATTGGGATCCATCTTTCTATCTCCATGACTCAGTTTATTTCACCAGAATGGGAATTCCAGGAAATGTAGTTTCAGCTTAGTTAAGTGGCAATACAAATCCATGGGAGTCTGCCCCTTGTTGACCTAGCACCCCCATCAGCCTCTTTCAGCCATAATTAACTTCCAAATAAAGGCAATAGCAAATCATCTTTCTGCCTCAGATAACGCAATTATCGCCTGAATGATCTAAAACAAGGAGGTCGCCAAAAGAGGATACAAAATCCTTTTAACTCTCTCTAGGTGGTGTTTACTTTTATTCTGGTTAAGTCACAATCCCCTTTTGATGTCCTCTGACTTGAATATTGAGATAGGAGGTTAACTACGTTACCACGCCTTATACAAACTGTAGGGCCACCCCAGAGTGGGACGGGAACAGAGCTATCCACTTTCAGGGACAGCCAGTGTGCTGTGGAGAACTGTCTATAGGATGGGCCCAGATCTTTTTCTTCCTCTGGGAACAGGAAACACACTCATGAAATCACAGAAGGCAACATTGCAGGGGCCCTGGTCTGCTCAGACAGCTTGTGCCTTCAGGACCCATTTGAGGCCAACTTCACATAATCCCATTTGCACTTGATGATGGGATTACTGCTATTCATGCCCTGCTCATCTTGATGGGTCAGATAACACTCAGTTCACAACAAGCAATGTAAATCATGATAACCTGGTAATCTAAGGCCAAGCAAGCATTCAGTTTATACTAAGGCCCATTACCAAGCCTTTATTTATTGAGATACTGTTTCTCACGAGAATAGTCCTCTGCTGCTGGCTGCATGGCTTTGCTCTAAAACCCCAAGCTCTGCCCAATGATTTGCCCCCAGAGGCCTGTCAGAGCTTCTGATGGAAAGGTTACGGAGCCAAAGATGAAAGATTATTCCCAGGCAAGAGACGAAAGGAAAACGGAGTCCCAGTTTGTCTAACCGGGAAAGAAATCCACCCGTAGGTAATGGCAGGTGGGGCGGGGGGTAAGGGGGGAGGGAATTTAAAGGGCTAGGGGGACAAGGATTGGTCTGTCCACCACCTCCTGGGAGGGACATACACTCAATTCTTCCTGGGCGGGTTAGTTCTACATGGGCAGGTCAGTCTCATCTGGGCAGGGCAGGTCTTTTTGGGCAGGTACACCTGATTCTATTACTGAACAGCATCTCTTGTGCACACACTTCACACACCAGTGAGTCTTCTGGGTCTTCTGACCCAAGTGGCAGAGCCCCTTGTGGGGCAGCCTGGACCTGTAGTGGAACCTTCTCTTGTTCTGGACAGCTGTTCAGGTTGCCTGGTAAGAGAGTTGAAGTAGTACAACCAATAATCTACATGTCTCCAAAATTCAGAGGGCCCAGAAGACATTGTCCTTCCTCCTCTACGGAGGCTGCTATTTGTCCTGCCTCTTGAAAGGGACTCCTCACATGCCCCAGGCCACAGGACCTCTAGAAATGCCACTGAGGTATCAGGTCCTTAAATTCTAGTGGGATTTATTTTCTCGCTTAAGGCACATGTGTGTCTTACCATTGAGTCTAGAACCTCTGTGAGTTGACCACCCAAGGGATGGTAACAAACTGGTCAACATACAGAGGTGATTGACACAAGGAACCAGGCCTGCTGTACTGATACGTATATGTGGTGCATGTCCGGTCTATCAAACCTAGGTCAATACACAGGCCTAGTCCAGCCCCTCCAGGTGCCTCAGGTTCTTTTCATCTTCTGTGGATTTGAAGAATCCCTCATCTGAATACCTCGGGATTGAGACAGGGAGCCCTGCTGAGAAGTCAGTTTATCCACCTCCTACAGAGTAATGCGATCTTGATCTTCTACACCTCCAGATGCAACTGCTGAGGCTTTGTTTCCGGAGCAAATTGGCACCTCCCCAGCACTTGCTTTATAATATTCAGTGCAGAATGGCTATTTCTTTACACTTATCAAGTGAACCCATCAGAAGCAT
Organism: Arctocebus calabarensis; assembly: GCA_963573935.1. NCBI lineage: Eukaryota > Metazoa > Chordata > Mammalia > Primates > Lorisidae > Arctocebus > Arctocebus calabarensis. Next base: position 7,329 of record CAUYON010048730.1, read on the forward strand.
TTGCTTCCAGCTTTCAGGGACAGCAGTACGTGCTAACTTTCCCCCTGCAGGGTTACATCAGCCCTCCAGCACTGTGTGTTGGAGAGTCAACAGATGGGTGGGATTAAACTCTTGAAAATGTAGTTAGATTAAGAAACCTGGTTTAGAACTAACTTCTCCCCCCACCCCCTTTATCTAAATGCACCATGGGCTGTTTACCAACCCCCTACCACTTACCCAGTCTCTTTCTCTATCCAGGTTCCTGAAAGAACCTAGGAACTTCTTTTCATACTATCTTTTGCAAATGCACCTTTGTTAGAAATCAATAGAAGAGGCCAGAGAGGCCCTGCATTTTGTCTGTTTCCCTCCTGGGCCTGAGTTCATGTAAACCTTCTCCAGGCACTTTCACATTTTGTTTTAAACTCCCGTATCTCCAGCCTGGTAATCCACTGTTTCTCTTTCTCTCTGTCTCTTTTCCCTTGCTCTGTCACCCAGACTAGAACACAGTGGCACGACCAGTCACAGCTCACTGCGATCTTGAACTCCTGGGTCAAGCGATCCGCCTGCCTCAGGCTCCTGAGTAGTTGAGACTACATGAAGTCACCGCCATGCCCAGGTAATTTTTTTTATTTTATTTTTTGCAGATACGGTGTCTTGTATATTACCCAGGCCGATCTTGAATTCTGGGCCTCAAGTGATCCTCCCAGCTCAGCATCTGAGTACGTGGAATTATGGGGTGCCCCCTTTACCAGCTTCCATGTTTTTTTCCAAGTTGTCCAACCCATAATATTTTTTATTTCTACTAAAACACTCTATGATATCAAATTCTTGGTCACCCTTGAATAGGGATGTAGAGGTGATCGTTTAAGTCGCTATTTGATCCCTGTAAGCTGTGAACAATCACTGTCTTCTCTACCACTCAATATAAGCAATGCCTTTAAATCTAATCAGAGAAAATTAATTCCAGATGACCCAGAAGCACACCAGAGATACCATCCTTCAGCGTCTGTCCCTCACTTCTAGTACCAAATTCTGTACCAGTTCAGACAGAGAGGCAGAAGTACCCTATATGCAGGAATAGAGTACTTCTCGCATATAGCATACTTTTTTTATAAGACAGGGTCTTGCTCTGTTTGCTCTGTTCTCCAGGCTAGAGAGCAGTGGCATCATCACTGCTCACAGCAACCTCAAACTCCTGGGCTCAGGAGATCCTCCTGCCTCAGCCTCCTGTGCAGCTGGGACTACAGGCACATGCCACCACACCCAGCACATCTTTCTATTTTTTGTAGCGACAGGGTCTTGCTCTTACTCGAGCTGCTCTTTATTAGTCTTGACAATAAATTTTCTTTAATATAGAGACCCCCATCCCTACTAAATAGAAAAATTGGCCAGGTATCATGGCATGAGCCTGTAGTCCCAGCTACTAGGGAGACTGAAGCAGGAGAATGGCTTGAGCCCAGGACTTTGAAGTTGCATTGAGCTGGGATGACAACATTGAACTCTAGCCTGGAGCAACAGAGTAAGACTCTGTCCCCTCCCCCCCAAAATATATTAATGAGTAAATTGGGCATTTGAGTCCCACTATTTTTGCATTATCAAATATAGACATTGAGTATGTATCAAACTTTTCTGAAACACCAGTACCTTCAGGGTAATCCCATAAATTTAAACTTTATTTTGAAAGTGCAACACTAGAGGTTTTGAAATATAGATCCCATTTATCACGTGGTTATTTGGGGGTGGTGGTGTATCAGTGTAAAAAAGTCAAAGGTCCTTTCTTGGAAAGGATTCTCCTTTGTTTTGGAACACTGCCTTTCTTCCTGCCCACGTGGTGTTAGAGCACCCTTCCTTGTATGAATTGATAGATGGGTTGTGTTTTTGGAAGTCCTTACTTGGTGAAAATAACCCCATGGTTGAACCCTATTTTCTAATCTCAATGAAATCCCAGAATCTCAGCATCCTCCAAGCCAGCATCACAGTGTGCTTTGGAAGCCTCATTTTATATCACCATGAGTGTGACCTGTTTCTTTTTGAAAGAGATTGAAGATCAGAGAGGTTCAGTAATCAGTGAGCACATTTGGAGAAGACAAAGCTGGGATTCGAATGCCACCCTCTCTGGCCTGGAAGCCAAATTGGCTGCAAAATTGCCAATTACTTTTCCCTCACCTGGTTGAGGAAGAGTCAACTGGGCTCCTGAAGACTCCCAGGTTTAAGGAAATTAACCCAGGGGAAGGCCCGAAGCTCATCTGGAAACCTATTTACCAATCTGCCCTCCCATCTCAGATAACTTTGGGTTTAGTGCCCCAGTGGCAAAGAGACACCAACCATCTCCCATGGCAGAGGAAAATGCCAGTGTGATTTTTATTAGAGAATGAATTTTATTTAATATCGATACAGCACATTTGTGGAGTCAAGTTTGCTTCTACGTGTATAAAAATTCTCTGGAGGGCGGTGGTGACAATCTGTTTGCGGAAGCTGAAAAGCAAGTGCAAGCCAGGGAGGTCTTCCAACTGGAGACAAGTGCTGTCTTCAGGGGAAAGGAGAGACACAGCTGGCCCTGGCTTAGGGGACAGCACTCAGCATGGGAACAGAAGCCCAGAGACCCTGGGACCTTGCCGAGCCCCATGACCAGCGTCACTCTCTTGGGACTTTCCAGAGGGTGAAGGGTTGCCCTGGGGCTCCTCCAAGAAGGAATGAGGTCTGACTGAGACCAGGAGCCTCCCTCGGGACCTCCGGCAGGGTCAGAACTCTGTGTTGGAGAAGACAGCAAAGTCTCGGTCTAGAGGGGAGCCCCCTGGGGTGACTAGGAGCAGAAGAAGTTGGGGAAGTAGCGATAGTGAGGGTTGTAGCTCCAAAGGTTTCTCTTCAGGCAGTAGACCAACTTCCGGTCACAGGAGCAGAGCTGCATACGACAGAGGGGCCCGCGCTCTGCAAACAGGATGCCAAGCTCAAATGAAGATGGGAAAGGATGTGCTCTACGCACTTGAACTTGGATCAGTCTGAGCCGACTCCCAGCTCTGCTGCCTGCTCTGAGAAGCTCTCAGCCTGAGACAGGGAGCAAAGCTCCCGCACTGGGGGATAATCTGATGGAAGAGGCAAAGCTCCTGCCCTCAGGGACATCCCGATCTGATGGAGGAAGCACATGAGGGTGGAGACGGCCTCTGTGCTGCAGAAAACTCTGATTCTCATAGAGGAGGCGCCATTCCAGACTTAGCTTTGAACTCCGAGGATCTGAGCTGGAGCCCTGCTATGTACACCAGCAAGCCTTTGGGTGTCAGCTTCCTCTCGTGTAAAGTGGGGGTGACTAAGCCTACTCCATAGAGCGTGCCAAGCCCTTGGCACCCAGTGGATGCTCAGCTCTTCCCTGCTGCAGTAATCCTGCCCCCTTCATCCCAGGTCTGCACCCCCAACACATAGGCTGGCTGGCCTCTAGGGCAGCTGAACTCAGAGCCCTGAGAGGTCCGGCCTCCTCCCATGGTTTGATGGGGAAGCCTTACCGCAGGTGACCAGGCCCCGTGAGGATCTGTATTTGTAGGACTGTGTCCGGACGTTGCAGCCTTCCTCCTCCAGCTGCCCGTAACAGCGGTCATGCACCCAACAGCACCTGTCCGTGCAAAAGACTTAGCTCCTGAGTGGAAGGGTGCCCTCTCGACCCCCTTGTTCCTACTAGGAGGAAAACTTCAACCATGGCACTTTAGCACAGCCACCCTGGTGGGAGTAGCCTGTCAGGACGAGCTGCCCTGCCTTCCACAAGAGCTGCCACCAGCTAGCAGGTCACTGACCCCCTTTTCTCTCCAAAAATCACAATTAGATGACACTTCCCAGCTCCCTTGTAGATAGATGCAGACACAGGTTCTGGCCAGGATTGGGGCATGGGCAGAAGGGATGCACTCCACTGCCAGGCTCGTCCAAAACACCACCCACAATTTCCTCCACTTTCTTTCTCCATCTTTCAGCTGGATGGAAATGACCCAAAGAGGACTCTGAGAGCACGGGGGACAGCAAAACCATAAGACCCAGGTCCCTTAATCAACATGTGATTCACATTGAACTGTTATGTGACAAAAAAATTAAACTTTTAGTATCACTGGTTCCACATCTGTGGATTCCACCAACCGGGGATCAAAACTATAACTGAGCCTCTAAAGGTGGTGTCTGGAATGAACACACACAGACTTTTGTTTTCATGTCATTATTCCCTGAACCTGTGGTCCCCAACTCCTGGGCCGTGGATTGTTAGGAACCAAGTGGCACAGCAGGAGGTGAGCAGGGGTCAAAGGGAGCAAAGTTTTTCTTTTTTATGTTTGCTTATGCTATGTTTTATTTTCCATGATTTTATGGATTTGTTAGTTTTCTTTTCTTTTTTTTTTTTTTTTGCAGTTATTGGCTGAGGCTGGGTTTGAACCCGCCACCTCCGGCATATGGGGCCAGCACCCTTTGAGCCACAGGTGCTGCCCGGGAGCAAAGCTTTCCCTGCATTTGCAGCTGCTCCCATCACTCGCATCACAGCCTGAGCTCCTCCTCCTGTCAGATCAGCTGCCGCATTACATTCTCCTAGGTGCAGGACCCCTGCCGTGAACTGTGTGTGGGAGGGATCCAGGCTGCATGTTCCTTATGAGAATCTAATGCCTGATGATCTGAGGCGGAGCTGAGGTGGTGATGCTGGTGCTGGGACCATCTAGCTGCAGGAACACAAGCTCGGGGCTGCCGCTGATTCTGCATAATGGCGAGTTGTATAATTATTTCCATAGACGTTACAACGTAATAATAACAGAAATAAAGTGCACGAGAAATGCAATGCACTTGAATTATCCCCAAACCATTGTGCCCCTCCCACTCTTGGTCCCTGGAAAAATTGTCTTCCGTGAAACCAGCCCCTGGTGCCAAAAAGGTTGGGGACCATTGCCCTAAATAATATGGTATAACAACTACTTCCATAGCATTTACATTATAGCAGCTATTATAAGGCATCTAGAAATAATTTAGAGTATACAGGAAGACGCATGTGAGTTATGCAAATACTGTGCCCTTTTATATCAGGGACTAGAGCGTCTGCAGATCGTGGTATCTGGCGGGGGTCCTGGATTCAGTCTTCCACAGACACTGAAGGATGATTGTATGTTAGGTGTGGCAGATTGTATTTAAAAGGTTTTTTTTTTTTTGCGGTTTTTGGATGGGGCTGGATCTGAACCTGTCACCTCCGGCATACGGGGCCAGCGCCCTACTCCTTTGAGCCACAGGTGCCACCCAAGTTTTTTTTTTTTTAACACAAGTATAGTCTATCAAGAAAGAAGGGGGAAGAGAGGGAAGGAAGCGGGGGGAGTGGCAGATCCCACTTAATGTGCACAAGGTGAGGGTTTTCAGCACACCCCATGGATGAGGGGCCCAGCTACAACTTGAACTTTATTTTAGAATTGAAAACCGGCGACCTAAACACTTGTAACCTCATAGTAATCTGAAATTAAAGTTCTTTTTATTTATTTACAGAAAAATTGAGAAGATTATACAGGAGAAATAGCCAGGTACCCCAATTTTATGTATATAGTCTTTTAGAGACAGAGTCTCTGTCACCCTGGGTAGAGGGCTGTGGCATCATAGCTCACAGCAACCTCAAACTCCTTGGTTCAAGCAATCCTCTTGCCTCAGCCACCCTAGTAGCCAGGACTACAAGTACCCACCACAATGCCCAGCTAGTTTTTTTCTATTTTTAGTAGGTCTCACTCTTGCTCAGGCTGGTCTCGAACTCCTAAGCTCAGGCAGTCCACTCACCTTGGCCTCCCAGAGTGCTGGAATTCCAGGTGGGAGCCACTGCGCCTGGCCTACTGTCCCCTATTACTGATAATTTATATTAGTATGATGCATTTTTTGCAATTAACAACAAATTGATATATTATTGAATAAATTGATATTCAATTTATTGAATTGAATATCAATTCAATATTGATGTTGATATATTATTAAGTAAATAATTATCACGTAATTAACTAAATAATAATAGTAATCATTGTATAATAATATATATATTATTATTTCACTAATTGTAAAAAGTCCACGGTTTATTCATATTTTTCTAGTTTTTACCTGGTATCCTTTTTCTGTGCCAGGGTCCTGTCTAGTTACGTTTAGTTTTTTCATCTCTTTAGGCTCCTCTTAGCTGTGGCAGTTTGTCACATTTTCCTTGGTTTAGGTGACTTGATGATTGTGAGCAGGGCTGGCCAGGGATTGGTCTGTTGTTTTCTCCTGATAAGACTGGGATCTGGGTGACTTACTTTGCTTCTCAAGTCATTTCTGCCCTGGCCATGGGGTGCCTTTTCAATCGGCTCACCTGTCCCTTGACATATTCTTGTCAATGTGGGGTTTTGTTTTGTTTCATTCGAGCACTTAGTTTTGGGCACTACCTGGAGGTCTGACAGTTTACTTTGCAAACTCATCCTAGAAAAAGTGCTATGTACCTCACTGCTAAACATCACTAGGGTCACCTGCTAAGTACTCAGTCCCTTGGGAAGCCACGCCAGCGCCTGATCCACCCCTCAAAGCAATTTTGGCATTCTTCTTCTTCCATTATATGTCTAGTGGTTTCGGAATAATTAACCCAACAGAGTGTGTCTTACAAAGAACACTGTCTCCCATTTAACATGTTGTTCTAGAACTTCTTCCCAATCAAGAGTGGAACCGAAGTCCCCTCCCTCTTAAAGCCTTTGTGACTGCTTCAACCAAGAGTAGTGCGCCATTATGGAATTTTGGGGGCTGACCATATAAACACTGTACCCTTTGGCCTTGCAGGTTGGGGACACACTCTTGGAACTCAAGAGTCACCAGCCTGGGAGGAAGTTCAGACATCCTTGCAGGGGACTTCACTAGAGGAACTGGGGGTTCTGGCCCCTCTCAGGCCAGGACACAGCAGCAACATGCCAGGCACAGGGGGGCCCATCTGGAAAGCAGATCATCCAGCCCCAGCTGAGCTGTCTGAGCCAAAGCCGGGTAGAGCAGGGATAAGCCCTACCCTCAAGGCAGATTCATAGGCAAAGTGATTGTGGCTGTTTTAAGCCACTACATTTAGGACCATTTGTTATGTCTGATACTGACACCGGAGGCCCTTGAGATCTTGGGAATGCTCGTTAATTTTCTTATCTCTGTATTGGTGCTTTAATGATCATCTTCTAGAATTGACATGAAATCGAGTGATAGAATGTGGGTGCAGAGCCTAGAGCACACACACAGGGCAGATATGGGGATCAGCTCACCAATCGGTGGCATCCTTGGGGGTTCCTTGGCCGCCCAAGCCACAGTAACAGCCGTAGAAGCCATAGGTCGTCAGGGCGTTCTTTCCTGTCACCTTCTCAATCATCGACTTCAGCTCCAGCAAGCCTCCTGGCACAGTGGGTATACCTGGAAGACAGCCTGTGTCCCCAGCTGACACCTGGGCAGCCCTGCCCTGGGCATCACCTGCCCTTTCTGCTCAGAAAGGACCCAGCTGTCCCTTTTTACTCTCCCAATTAGTGGGAAGGGCAGTGCAAGCAGTGATTAAGAGTTTGATTTGAAAAAGTGAGCAGACTCAAATCCTGGCTCTGCCATTAATTAAAAGTATGGTGATGAAGGCTCGGTGCCTGTGGCTCAACAGGCTAAGGCACCAGCCACTACACCTGAGCTGGCCAGTTCGAATCTAGCCCTGGCCCGCCAAACAACAATGACGGCTGCAACCAAAAAATGGCGGGGCGTTGTGGCGGGCACCCGTAGTCCCAGCTACTTGGGAAGCGGAGGCAGGAGACTCGCTTGAGCCCAGGAATTGGAGGTTGCTGTGAGCTATGATGCCACAGCACTCTATCCAGGGTGACAGCTTGAGGCTCTGTCTCAAAAACAAAAGTATGGTGATGAACAGGCTTAATTTTATTCCCTCAGAGCCTCAGCTTCCTCAACTGGAATATGGGGACCTAAATTTAGCAGTGACCTCATGGAGTTGTTACGGGGGTTCAAATAAGACAACGTATGTAAATTTTGAGCACAGTGGCAGACAGTAAGTGCTCAGGACATATTAGGGGTCACGCATGTGGTGTCTGTACAAAGCAGGCAGACAGGAGCTTCCAGTCACCCCCACATTCCCTCCCTCCTGACACCTTTTAGAATATAAGGCAGACAATCTTGAAGTAGGAGGGGACCCTTAGAAATCATTGAAGTCATTCCCTCATCTGAACTAAAGTTTGGAGGGAAAGAAATGCCCCCATCCGGGGCTTTCCAGTGGGCCTGAGGCTCTGCCCGGGGCCTGCAGGGATGCGGCCATCAGAGTTGTGTTCATAGTTTCAGAGCTGCAGGGAGGAAGCGGGGGGTGGGGCATGTAGGAGCCCTGGATGGGCCTGACCACAGAATGACCATGAATCACAGGCCGGGACTTTTACTGAAAGTTTTAATTTTCATCTTTTTGTCTTGTTTTGACCTTTTTATGTTTTGCATCCAAGGGAAAAAAATCCACCTCTTGCATTTGCCAGCCACATAGCACATCCACGGTCTTCACACACTTTATAAGTGGCATCTCCTAGAACCCGCCTCAGCCCCACCACAGCCACCTTCACCCGTGTCAACCAAGGGAGCAGAAGCTCAGAGGGAAAAAGGCTCTTGCTGGCATCTACTCAGTCAGCACAGAGCCAAGATTCAAACACAGGTCTCCATGACCCCCAAGACTGATGCTCTTCCCACTATACTATGACGCCTGTGGGATCAAAGGCCATTCAGTGGTCAGGGGCCAGCACTTACTGCAAGCCAGGAACCAAGCCAGTGGGAGGAGGCCCTTCATCTCTGGGGTTCTGGAAGAGAAATCACATCCCACAACACACCTGTCAGGCAATGTCCCCATAGCCCATTCAGACCCCACCCTGGCTTCCTGCCAAGCCTCCTTGTATTGGTCAATAAACAGGTGACCCCAGTCAGACAGGACGAGGCAAAAACCTATAGGTGCATGGGGGTCCCTGGAAATATGGAGGCATTCATGGAAGCATTTTCAGGGGTACAGTCCCCACCACCAGTACACCTAGCATTTTCAGGGGTACAGTCCCCACCCTAGTACACTCTGCAGCAGAAAATGTCTATAAGGAACCACAGAATAGGCAGGATTTTTTTTGAGACAGAATCTCATTCTGTCACACTGGGTAAGACTGCCATGGCATCACAGCTCACAGCAATCTCAAACTCTGGGGCTCAAGAGATCCTCTTGCCTCAGCCTCCAAGTAAGTGGGACTACAGACACCTGCTATAACACCCGGCTAGTTTTTTTATTTTTAGTAGAGATGGGGTCTTACTTTGCTCAGGCTGGTCTCGAACTCCTGAGCTCAGGCCAATCCACCCACCTCGGCTTCCCAAAAGTGCTAGGATTACAGGTGTGAGCCGCTGTGCCCAGCCCCAGACAGGATTCTTAAATGGAGATTTGATGGCATGAGTTGAGGGGTAGGAATTGACATAGCCTAGACATGGCCCTTGAAGAAAGATATGAGACGCTGGCAGGGAGAAAAACATCCTGGGCGCTAGTGGTGGGAGGGACAGAAGGAGGCCCACGTTTCTGTGTCTCCAGCTCCTTTAGCTCTCGGGATGCTGTTCTCATGGGTGTTTTCCCTGCTAGTTCTTCCAGGGCAGAAGCTGGATGGACACAGCCCTCTGTCCCAACATCTAGGACAGCGCCCGGCACAGAGTAGGTGTCTCCCCTCTCCAAAATATGCAAATGTGCACACACGATATATGTATTATAAACAATTGACAATTACATGAGTGTAAAGAAAACAATCATCTAAGCTGGATCATCACTATATAGTCATTATTATTATTATATTCATGTTTTCCTCCTTATTTTAAAAGAATTTAAAATGAAAACATTTCCCTGGGCTCCAGGCACCGCACCTACCTAATAGTAAGTCAACCTTGGGTGCTTGTGACAGTTCTGTAGGGTATTTATTATTTTTTCCATTTTGCCAGGGGGGAAATGGAAGCTCAAAGAAGTCGAGGAACTTGCCAGAGGTCACACAACCAGGAGGGAGAGGCAGGATTCAGGGCTGTCCTCGTGCACTCCTCACCGAACCTCCTTTCCAGAGGCAGGGATTCTTTGAAATGAGGGGACCATTTCTTCACACACTCTGCCCTTTGTGCCCAGAGCCCTCTGCTTCCCTCCTTGGGATGTGTCTTTGGCAAACACAGCCATCACTAGCCTAAAGTTCAAAACAACCGCAACCAGAGGCAAAGGAAATTCCACTTGTCCGGGGCCAGCACTGGGTTCTGACTTGGCCTCTTGGTTCCTCCCCGGCAGCTGGCTGCTCCCCTTCCTCCACGGATGCCCAAGTCCCTGTTTATCCACAGCTGTCCAGCTGACCTGTGGTCTGCCAGGATCTCCCCTTCAGTGCCCTGCCGTCTAAGAGACCCTGTGCCCTGCCCAAGCCCCTGGCACCTCTCAAGGACTGGCCTTCAAACACACTTCAGAATTCCCGGGGCTCCTGGCTGCTAGGCTGGCCTCCATGCCACCTCTGCCCAGCAGCAACCCTGAATTCCAGGAAGATTCCTGAGGGCGCTGCCGCCCCACAGCCTCCGTTTGAGGGCTCTGAACAGCCAAGGGAACTGGCCCTCGATCCCACCCTGCCACACCAACTTTCCCTGCTGCTTCCTGAGCTGCGGTGGGAAGATGCTGGCTGCCACTCATCCCCTGGTTAACCAACAAGCCAGGCACCACCCACTGTCTCTCTAAACAGGGGCCATTGGCCTTCCCAATGACCTTGGCCAATGGCTATTGTCAAACCTGCTGGCCCAGCGTCTGTCTTCTTAAATGGTCACTTGTTGGACATATAGCAATTTTTGACTTTACAGATGAAGAAATCAAGGCTCAGGCAGGTGAAGTGAGCTGCCCACAGGCTTAACCCAGGACTGTGAATCTGCTCCCTTGGCCGACTCGGCTCCGCTGGCTCTGATCACCCTGGGCACTAAACACGGTTTTTATTTTGAATATTTTATGATGTGTTGATGTCTTGGGGATTTGTCGGCCAGGGAGAGCCTGTCCCTTCCAGGACTAGCTAATTCCGAGAGAAGGCAAAGGGCTCCTCCTAGTCGTACCTCCAGCCACCTTCACACTCCAAGACGCTGGACAACTAGGAAAGCCTGGAACCTGCTGGAAGGGCCAGACCCCGTTCCTATGCTGTTTACCCTGCCCCACCAGGCCTTTCCCTCAGAAATCACAACAAAGGCCCTGGGCCATGTTCACACTGGCTTCCTCTGCCTCCTTACTGACCTGGCCCTCTTCTCTTGGGAACTGTGAATAAAACACTATCTGTTAAATAGCAATCTTTTCTTGGTCTGTCAGCCTCCCTAGACCTGAAGAAAATCAACCTCCCAGGAGCATTTGGGCACAGGCTACTGGTGTGAGGGAGCAGCCCGAGTCCCTGCAAAGCCCCACACCTGTCATCTTAGTGCTTTGGGAGGCTAAGGCAGGAGGATATAGGAGGCTGGGAGTTCAAGACCAGCCTGGACAACACAGCAAGACCCCATCTCTACACAAAACAAAAAGCGTTAGCCAAGAGTGGTGGTGGGTCCCTGTAGTCCCAGCTACTTGGGAGGCTGAGTCAGGAGGATAGTTTGAACCCAAGAGTTTGAGGCTACACTGAGTTATGATCATGCCAGTGATCATATGAAGAGCTTCAGCCTGGACAAAAGAGTGAGACCCTTGTGGAAGAAAGGGAGGGTGGGAGGGAAGGAAGAAAGGAAAGAAGGAAGGGAGGGAAGAAAATGGGTCTGAAAAAGTGAAAGGCAGTTTCACAGCAGAGGCAGTTGAGCCACTGAAACACTGCCCTGCAGGGGGAACGGCAGTGGAACCCACAGCAGGCCCCGGAGAAGGATGTGGGTTTGGCTATTTTCCTGAAGCAACCAGAGGTGAATGAGCCCAGCCGCAAGAGAAGTTTCAAGTGGAGCAGTGGCTACGGTAATGAGAGGTGGGAGAGCGGAGACAGAGCCACCAACAGACACAGTCCAGGAAGTGGCCGGGTCACCCCAGCGACAGGTCCCCCAAGCCCAGATGCAGCAGCCCCAGTGCCCCTAGAACCCCACCTCTACCCCAGAGTGTGTCTCCTGGCTGGAAAGGAGGAATAGCCAAGCTCCACTGCATAGCTGGGGTGCCCGCAGTCTGTGCGGAGGGGGTGGACAGGGGGTTGCCCTGCTCCCTCAAACCGCTTCAAGCCAGGCAATGCCCAGCATGACATTCCTCACCAGTGAGACCTTTCCTCCGTCCTCCGTCCTCTGGTGGGCAGAAGAGGCATGGGCTGGGCCCGCCCGGCTTTAAGGGCCTCTCTGCCACCTCCCACACTCCTTCCTGGGCCCACTCCAAAATTCCTGGTAACTCACATAGGAAGCCCTAATTTCCCCCTACACGCCCCTGTAAGACCCCTGGGGATTTTCTGCCTCTCTGATTTCAGAAGGAGCTATGTTCTGAAGCAGGGCACAGTGCCTGGATGGCTTCAGGAGAGAAGTTTGGAAGGGTCTGGCCGGGCCATTCAGGGTCCAGGCTCTTCCCTGCCAGACACAGCCCCCCTCCCACCCACCACACTCCGGCTCTTGGCCCTGAGCGGTTCCCCCAGCCCCCGCCTCTTGCTTATATTTCATTCTGTCTCACTCAGCCCATACCCAGAGTGTGGGAGCCAGCAGCCCCCCTCCCGGACTTGAAGCTTTGCCCCAGGGTCATCTTCCTGTTGTTGCTGACCTGCTAACTCCCAGCTTTGTCTGTACCACTCTTGAACTAGAGTGACTCAGGAGTCTATGGAGACCCCACCTTGGAAAGGCTGCAGAAGTCCAGGAGGAGGCACCTGCCTCCCCACAAAATTCCTGAATTTCTTCCCCCTGGGGAAAGTGGCAGGCTTGCAGTTAGAGAGAGGCAAGCTGAAGTCCCCGCTCAGCCACTTAGTAGTAGTTGTGTGACCCTGGGCAAGTCACTGCAAGTCTCTGTTCCTTCATGTGAAACATGAGGATAACGAGCACCTCCAGCCCCAGAGACTCCTGGAGAGGAATGTGTTATATAAAATAAGAGGCCAGGCCTGGTTGGTCAGGCCCATAATCTCAAGGTCAAGGCAGGAGGATTGCTTGAGGCCAGGAGTTCCAGACCAACCTGAGCAAAATAGTAAGACTAAGTCTCTACAAAAATAATTTAAAAATTAGTGGGGCAAGGTGGTATGTGCCTGTAGTCCCAGCTACTCAGGAGGCTGAAGTAGGAGGATTGCTTGAGCCTAGGAGTTTCAGACTGCAGTGAGCTGTGATTGTGCCACTGTACTCCAGCCTGGGCAACAGAGCAAGACCCTCTAAAGAATAAAATAAAATAAGGCATATAAACTAATGTTGGGTAGGGAAGTGTGTGGCCCATAGGTAACATTGCAGACTCCACATTAGCTGCAAATCCTGGGTTCAAATCCTGGCTTCTCCACTACTGGATATATTACCTCAAGACCATCTTTTAGAGCTCCTGCCTCAGAGACTTGCTGTTAGGATTAAATGAATTTATACATTGATAACTTAGGGCATTGGTAAATGCAGAATAATGCCAATAAATAAATGTAGCTGGCTTGGCACCTGTTGCTCAGCGGCTAGGGTGCCAGCCACATACACCGGAGCTGGCAGGTTCAAATCCAGCCCGGGCCTGCCAAACAGCAATGACAACTACAACCAAAAAATAGCCGGGCGTTATGGTGGGCCCCTGTAGTCCTAGCTACTTGGGAGGCTGAGGCAAGAGAATTGCTTAAGCCCAGGAGTTGGAGGTTGCCCTGAGCTGTGACACCACAGCCCTCTACCCAGGGCAACATAGTGAGACTCTGTCTCAAAAACAAACAAACAAACATGATAGCTAATGTTCTAGAGTGTTCTCCCAGGATGTAAGTAGCTACAACCATTCTCCATTTTCCACTTGTATCAATCCCTACCTCCCCCTTCCCCCCATACACCCACATGCTTTCAAGAAGATTTGGACTTTTAGTTCCCACTCTGCTGGCCGTGGAGACCTTGTCTCTTAAAAAAAAGACATCGAATAAATATATACTGTGTCCAGACCTGTGAGGAAAAGTCCTCTCTGTCCTACACTTTCATTTCTCTTTTTCCAACCAGTTCTCTCATCCCCTTACTGGCACACACCCACCTCACCTTCATAAGCTAAACAAAATCAAGCTAAAAAAAAAAGAAAGGGGCTCGGCGCCTGTGGCTCAACGGGCTAAGGTGCCAGCCATGTACACCTGAGCTGGCGGGTTCGAATCCAGCCCGGGCCCGCCAAACAACAATGACGGCTGCAACCAAAAAATGGCTGGGCGTTGCGCCTGTAGTCCCAGCTATCTGGGAGGCAGAGGCAGGAGACTCGCTTGAGCCCAGGAATTGGAAGTTGCTGTGAGCTGTGATGCCACAGCACTCTATCC
>CAUYON010048733.1:0-35574 GCA_963573935.1 Arctocebus calabarensis
CTTTAGTCTCAGCTACTTGGGAGGCGGAGGCAGGAGATTCGCTTGAGCCCAGGAATTAGAGGTTGCTGTGAGCTGTGATGCCACGGCACTCTATCCAGGGTGACAGCTTGAGGCTCTGTCTCAAAAAAATAAATAAATAAAAAACTGGGTGTTGTGGTGGGTGCCTGTAGTCCCAGCTACTTGGGAGGCTGAGGCAAGAGAATCGCTTAAGCCCAAGAGTCTGAGGTTGCCGTGAGCTGTGACGCCACGGCACTCTATCCAGAGCAGGGTGACATAGTAACTCTGTCTAAAAAGAAAAGAAAAGAAAACTATCCAGTCGTGTACATGAATTAATTAGATAGTATATGAATTATATCTTAATAAAGCTATTAAAAATGATAAAGTTGAAAGTGTGGAATTAACATGGAAGCCTGGTGTATTGCATCTGTTCCTCTTAACTTTTATAAAAGCATAACAGTTTTTTGAGAAAGAATGCAATTTCATTTTTTCTCAGTATTTCGTCACAATTAAGTATTATATTTTGGCCAACATTTTCCCTTTATTGTTTATGGAACTTACTGAAGTTGATGTTGTAGCTGCAACTTTCTTTCTGTTTATAATTCTTTGTAGGAAGACAAATGAAGAAATATAGTTTGTCTCTGAATTCAAAGAGCCTAATTCTTTGTGCACTGTGCCTTTCCACATATCTCTTTTGAATAAGCCCTGAACTTCAAAAGTAGTTCTGCAAACTGAGGAGACACAACAGAGGAGGGTTGGAATATGCCTTTATTTAGATAAAGTAACAGTAACAGGATAGATTAACAGTAATCTATCCCTCCTGAATAGTTTCTGTCTTTGAAGAATGAATGTCAGAGGGTTTTTTTTGTTTGTTTTTGGCCGGGACTGGGTTTGAACTGGCCACCTCCAGCATATGGGGCGGGCGCCCTACTCCTTTGAGCCACAGGTGCCGCCCCAAAGTCAGAGGTTTTAAGATATGTCTTATAATCACTTCTTTAATGGACAAAATTAATCTAAATCAGTGGTTCTCAACCTTCCTAATGCCGTGGCCCTTTGATACAGTTCCTGTGGGTCACGACCCTCAGATTGAGAACTACTGATCTAAATGTTATATTAATATCGTTGCTTCTCATTGCATGCAAAATTAGAATTAGTATTAGAATTAGAATTAGAACTAATTAAAGTAATTAGTTTAGAACTAATTTAAAGACTGCTTCAGCATAAGAAGGAAATAATGGAGCTGTTAAGGTTAAATCTTGCTTTTTATTATTGAGATTAAAAGACTGGTTTAATCTGAAGACCAAAAGAATGTCTATTGAGGGATTTGTGGAAAAATATAGATTTGTGGTGAGCAATCTCTTCAGCTATTTAACTAGAAAATGAAATAGCTGAGAAAGGAAGAAAGAGAATAAAAAAGATGATGCCAGGTTTATCCCTTTTAAAAATAGCATTTTAAAGTATTATGGAATTGAAAGTAGGGATCTTTTCAAAATAGAGTAATGAGCAATATTTTTCTTTTCCTTCCTTTTCCCTTTTATTATGAAAACTCTCAATTGCAATATTTCTTGCAAAGTTTTTATCATACCTAACTAGCTTAAAATGAACTACCATTATTAAACCCACCTTAAAGCTATCCAAAAAGGAAACAGTGATAGGAAATCATAATTTTGGTGTGTAATATTTGTCTGAATTTAATGATCTAAAGAAATCCAATTTATTTAGGATCATTATAGTACAAAACCTTCCTTGATCTATGTTTTGTGATGTTAGAAAGAAACATATTTAAGATAAATGTAGAAAATATGCATTATCTGAAATCCTGCTATAACCACTTGTTGAATTGTCATGTATGGCGAGAATAACTTATGTCAGAAGTACTCTCCGAGGTCAGTTTCTTCTGTATCATACAGAGTAACCAGCGACTGCTCTTTCAGTAGCAGAGAAGAGTCTTGTCACCTTCATAGTTCACTTCCAGAATGACTATTCCATTTGTCCTAGGATACATAGACATTGTTCAAACTGTGTGGTTTCTTTCTCTCACAGATCCTTAAGAAGAGAAAGGGCCCAATTTTCCAGACTAGTCTATAAACTTCAGGTTATTCTATACTATAATGATAATGGAGGGAGGAAATGGTAGGTATTTTGAGATGAAAGGGACTTTTTCATCTAGTCTGATACCCTCATCCATTCTAATACCCTCATCTAACAAGAAGTATATTGAAGTGAAGGAGGGTTCCATTGCTTATTATTGGTGAGGGAACACATACCAGAAAATTAATAAATTATTGATTGTTTAGGAAGTATTAGCTGAGTACAGTGGCTTATGCCTGTTGCTCTAGCTACTTGTGAGGCTGATGCAAGAGAATCACTTGAGGCCAGGAGTTTGAGACCAGCCAAAGCAACGTAGTGAGACACTGTCTCAAACAAACAAATATTAGCTGTTATTATGATGACTTACTCTGTGTGAAGCGCTACAAAGGTAATAGAGTCATAAGGAAAAGTTGAGAATGCTGTTAACAAATGGATTTATTTTCTTGTGATAGCTATAAAATGTATTATATACTTTTTACCATAATTTTTTTGTATTGGGAATACGGTCTGAAATTTAATGATGCAGTAAGGTTTTTCTAATAAATATTTTATCCTAAGATGCAAAAAATGTAGAAAATTTCAGTGTCTATTGGATGGCTAACCCTTTTCAAGTTAGGGCAGTTGCTCTATCAAGTTGGGTATTACCCTAAGGTTCATATTTTATCTACCTACTAAACATCAGTTTGATGTCCCACAGATACCTCAAACTTCTCTCCTATAGAGAATGGAAGAGAACAAATAATAACAGTGTTCCTTTTTTTGGTGGATGGGAAAGAGGAGGAATCACAGGGTTAGAGGGAGATATTTGAAAACGTGCTTGCTGCTATAAAGTCTTTTCTTGACTCACTTTCACTATTTTCTCTTCTACAATTAATTTTTTTTTTTGCAGTTTTTGGCCGGGGCTGGGTTTGAACCCACCACCTCCGGCATATGCGGCCAGCGCCCTACTCCGCTGAGCCACAGGTGCCGCCCTACAATTAATTTTAAAAGTTAAAGATAAATCTATAGTAAGAAATAAAAATTACATAGAAAAATGTTTTGGAACATTGACTCCCTTAGGAAAGATGCATGTAAACTGATGAATCCCTTTGCTCTATTCCCATTTTATCATTAAAACTTTAGATGCGAATAGCTTGTAGGTACTAAAAATAACTAAATGTTGGGCTGGAAGATAATTGTATCTAAACAGTTCTATAACCTGAAATTTAAATGGAAGATTTCCTTTGGTTTAGATACCAAACACTGTTTTGATCAGAAACACTGTACTGATATTATTTTAGCATTATCATACCCCTGGAGCTTTCCTGTGAGGGTCAGCTTCTCTCCTCCTTTTTAAAAGAGCTTTGTTTTTCATTGCATGGGAAACAAAATAATTTAGCCACTAAGAGAGGAAAGATTGGAGGAGATAACTTTTAGAACTAATGAGAATCAGTGGGGTATGTGAAGTAGAAGTCATATAGTGTATGTTAAGGCACTGCACGGACTTCTAACTCATTCAAATGATTAATTTCTCTGATGTGGAGTAAATTTTGCTTTGGAAAAGTTAAGAGCTCTTGCTCATTTTAGATGGGACTAGATAACCTTTTCATATGGCAAAGCATGTCCTCTTCCCAGTCTACACAAATATAGGTCCCATTCCAAGCCATTTAAATCAGAATAGTTGGGTAAGAGCTGCCTAGCCAAGAGTAGATAGAAGAGCATCTCTGGGTGATTTTGTTGCCCTCTGGCAAAGGTCATAAACCTAGATATTTCCTCCTCACTGGTCTTTTTAACTTCCCTAAAGGTAGAAATTTACTAAGATTTCTGTACCTACCAGTTACCCATGCAACCTGATTAGAATGTAGAATCTGAAAGTCTGAGGTGTGGCATGAGAAGGCAGCCGTTCAATAAACATCCCAGGCAGGTGATATAAAAACAACATACTGGTGTGCTTTCAGAAGGCAATTTGATAAGATCATCAATCAGGCTGACAAGAAGTCGATTTGAAAATTATCTCTCTGCCACCTCAAGTGATGCCTAAAATTCCATTCTTAGGTTTCCAAGGTTTTGTGACTAAAAAGTAACAATTTAAACTGATTCTGGGAACATTATTAATTGATAGGGATGGTATTCAAGCAGATTTTTCAAAAAGCGTATTTCTAGGTCATCCTACATATTAATAGAGATTTTCCTTATGCCAGGATTGTAGATTTGCACATATAATCCTTTTACCCAGTCTCACAACTGTGTTTTGGTTCACTGTTATCCCACACAACTTTCTAAAATTCATTTTTTGGTGCTGACTGGCACAGTTTCCAAGATTTTAACCAAAACTCAAATGTTTTCATATTAAGAACAAGACTCTTGGGTGGCGCCTATGGCTCATTGAGTAGGGCGCTGGCCCCATATACCGAAGGTTGGGGGTTCAAACCCAGCCTCAGCAAAACCGCAAAAACAGAAGAATAGCCGGGCGTTGTGACATGCGCCTGTAGTCCCAGCTACTCGGGAGGCTGAGGCAAGAGAATAACCTAAGCCCCGGAGTCGGAGGTTGCTGTGAGCTGTGTGACGCCACAGCACTCTACCGAGGGCGAGAAAGTGAGACTCTGTCTCTAAAAAAAAAAAAAAAAGAAGAAGAAGAACAAGACTCTTTAGGGCACTATTTGGGATGGGATGCAGCACAACCTTTTAAATTTGGTGCACTGTCTTCACCAGATTTGTTACAAGGCTATGTGCTATGCAGTTTCATTTATATGACATCTGATACAGGGGAAACTTATCAGTGTTTCTAGAAATGAGGATGGTATTAATCTTGGAAGGGAAGGAGTGTATAATGACTGAATAGGACATGAGTTGAGCTTTGGAGGTGCTGGTGAGCCTCTGATTCTTGATTTGGGTGCTTGTTACATAGATGTGGTTAGTTTTTGAAAATTGTGCTAGACTTATGATTATGTGTTATTTTTGTACTTGTATACATAAGTACACCAATGAAAAGTTCCTCCCCCAAAGCAGACTACATTTAAGTTCTGCGTTTAGCTATTTTACTTTTTTTTTTTTTTGGAGACAGAATTCTACCCTGTGCCCTGAGCAGAGCACACTGGCATCACAGCTCACTGCAACGTTGGACTCGGGTTGTGGGCATCCCACTGCCTCAGACTCCAAAGCCGCTGGTGTTATAGGCACTCACTGCAGCCTGCGGCACCCAGCTGGGTTTTTCCATTTTTTTCATGAGCCGGGGTCTCTCTCTCTCCCTCAGACAAGCCTCAAGTACTCCTCCCACCTCAGCCTGCTACAGTGCTGGGGTTACTGGCGTGAGCCACCGTGCAGGCAGCTAGTTTACATTTTTCACTGATCACTTTTTTTTTACCTGTTTCACTATATGTTGATTAGGACTTAGCTTTTCTCATTTCCTATTGACAGTAGTTAGTAAAATGTTTGTTTTTGAAATTAAAAAATGTTTTTAGATAAAAATGACACCTCAAGCTAAATTTCTAAAAGAGACTGTTGGTTTTGTGAGGAGTCTAAGCTATTATACCCTGTAGCGGAGAGACCTATTGATCTATAAACATATATGTCTTTATGACTTAGAAAGTATTTTATCAAGTTTTTTATAGTCTGTCATCATTAATTGAGAATAGTCAATTTAATCAGTATATCAAGACCTTAATAAGGATACTACCTTCTCTGAAATGATTTGAGACAGACCAGTATTGTCTTAATGATACATAGCCTCCGTTGCAATGAGGGTAAAACATTTAAAGAAACCAAAATAGTGTTTGGATAAAAATTGACACAGATTTTTTAGGTTGTTAATCTGTTTCTTGGTTCATTGAGCCTGAACTTGCGATTTAACCTGTGTTGGGCAGAAATGCTTACTGTATATATGTGTTAGATGTCATTAGATGAAGGTAGGTTTCTTGCAGATTTTGGAAATGTCATTTTCCCAGCTTAAGTAAAAATTAGACATGAAGACGTTAAAAAGAATATTAATTCCTTTATATTTTCTTATAAGTAAGAATATTTTGTTATATTTTACAGAGGGAAATTGGAGAAAATGGCATAAGGAAATAACTTAATTTTCTATAATGTTCACATGAGTTCTCACCTACCTTTAGTGTTAGATAGCACAGCATGACTCTTTTATTCTGGTTTTTACAAATACATTGTTAGCAAAAATCATGATCGCTTGTGCCATTAATATTTCAAAGCCTACATGGTACACAAGTTAGAATTGATTATAAACTTGATTTAGATAATTTAGAAGTTTAGGGTATGCTTGTTTCATGAACCTAAACATATCCCTTTAGAAGAAACACCAAAAGAGATTAAAAGAGACAGTTGGACTGACAGCAGTGGGGTCAAGAGGTGATGAGAGCCCCAGGGAAGCTGACCCTCCCTGCTTAGATGATGAAATGTGATAATAAGATTTGAAGCCTAGCTTTTCTGGTAGCAGTAGTTTAGAAATTGCATACCTTATTGCAGAGTTATTTTCCTAAAACAGGAGATTCTATTAAATTTCTTCTCTCAAGTCTTTGAGGCACCTTTGCATTTCAGCTTGTAACTGCTAACAATAAAGTGTTTTAGGCTCGGCACCTGTGGCTCAAGCAGCTAAGGAGCCAGCCACAAACACCTGAGCTGGTGGGTTTGCCTCCATCCCAGACCCGCCAAACACAATGATGGCTGCAACCAAAAAAACAAGTAGCCAGGCTTTTGTGGCAGGTGCCTGTAGTACCAACTACTTGGGAGGTGGAGGCAGGAGAATCACCTGAGCCCACGAGTTGGAGGTTGCTGTGAGCTGTGATGCTATGGCAGTTTACTCAGGGCGACAGCTTGAGGCTCTATCTCCAAAAAAAAAAAAAAAAGTTTTAGATGCTCTTAACACATACTTTCACTCAACAGAGAAGAGAGAAGACAAGGGATAAGCCTGAAAGAACACTGCCCTAAAATACTGTTATATCCTCCTCTCAACTTGCAATTTCTTTGTACTAATGAAAAATTGTAACATTTAAAATATATTTATGGTAAACATTTAACTATTGTTTTTATTTTTACCCTCTTTTTTAGATCCATGTAAAAGCTCATTTTGATTATGACCCCTCAGATGACCCTTATGTTCCATGTCGAGAATTAGGTCTGTCTTTTCAGAAAGGGGATATACTTCATGTGATCAGTCAAGAAGATCCAAACTGGTGGCAGGCCTACAGGGAAGGGGATGAAGATAATCAGCCTCTAGCTGGGCTTGTTCCAGGTAAGAAACAATATATTAGAATGGACATAGAATGGAATTATAGTATAACTTCAACCCATATTCCGTATTGTACTACCTTAAATACCTTTAGGTATATTAAGACTACACTATTATCAGGGCAACACAATCTGTATTGAACCTTTATACTTTAAGAGATGATTATTAATGAGGTTATCCACATGATTTCTAAGAAAGAATATGTCAAGATACATTTTTTTTAAGGAATCAGGAAAGTATTACCATTAAATTTTTTTATACCTAATATGACCTTGGGGTAGAAATATGGTATCTTACTTTTTTTTACTAAAGAAAACTATCCCTAACTTAGACTAAACTAAAACTTCAGCTTACATTAGACATGAAAATTATTAAGAGAACATATTTCTCAGAGTTAAGATGATACTTAATAGATGATAAGTCACGTATCACTTAATGAAGGAAAAATGTTTTTGAGAAATTTGTTGTTAGTTGATGTCATTGTGCAAACCTCGTAGAATGAGTATACTTACACGAGCCTGGATGCTGTAGCCTGCTACCCACCTCGGCTATAAGGTCTGATGTGTTGACCCATCCACCACCATATGTGCAGTTCATGTTGAGTAAAACATTGTTCAGAAGCACATGACGGCATCTAATTTTTCCTACAAATTCTTCGTGTAGTTCTCAGAATGGATCTAGAACAGTGAGGGGAGCAGAACCAAGAAAAGTATGATAAGCTTGAAACTGAAAGAATTAGATATGAAAAGTGAATATAAAAGTAGAACTCTAATTTTCTAAGTAAAACCACTTTTATCCTTCAGAAAAAATATTGATTTCAAAGTAGAAATCGGAAAAGAGGAAAGTCAGAAACCTTCAAAGCCTCCTGTATAATCCTTAATCCTTTAAGGAAAAACAGGTTTTCCATTTATTTGTATTATTGGTAACTTAAAGGTGGGAATAAAAAAATCATCGACACATTTACATACATAAAACCAAAAGAGTATTTAAGCGTAGTAAGTGTGGCTGGCATGGTGGCTCGCGTCTGTAATCTTAGCACTCTGGGAGGCTGAGGCAAGTGGATTGCTTGACCTTAGGAGTTCAGGACCAGCCTGAGCGAGAGGGAGGCCCCCATCTCTACTAAAAATAGAAAAGCCAGCCAGACGTTGTGGGTGCCTTTAGACCCAGCTACTTGGGAGGCTAAAGCAAAGAGGATCTCTTGAGCCCAACAGTTTGAGATTGCTGTGATCTATGATGCCATAGCACTCTATCCAGTGCTACAGTGAGTCTCTGTCTCAAAAAAAAAAGAAGTAATAAGTACAAGGGAATATGTTAGATAGTGTCTTAGATTGAAGAGTGATGAATGCTCACATATTATTTTGGATTTTGGAAAAGTTAACTCTGAGAATTGGTATGTTTGGTTTGAGATCATTCTAAATCACCAGAACCATTGTAAGATCCAGCATAATACTTTCCATAAAGTAAATGCTTAATGAAAGCATTTTAAAAGTTCAATTATTTTCTAATATTGGTTACCTTATTTACTCATTCTAATAGATGCTGAATTTCCAATAATATCTATCATAGGATTGGTTAAATGAGATTGAAACCAAATACTTTCAAAAATTTGGAGGCTTATATATTATAGCTGACATTACTCTCATATGTGGGCACAAGGATTTGGAAGGAAATATAAATGAAGAGTTAACTATCTCTAGCATTTCACCCTTGATTAAAACAAAATACTTTTGTTCTTTTCTCTGAATTATTTTATCCTTCTTTTTCTTCTTGCTATTAAGGGAAAAGCTTTCAGCAGCAAAGGGAAGCCATGAAACAAACCATAGAAGAAGATAAGGAGCCAGAAAAATCAGGTTAGATGCTTATATTTGACATTAATAAAATGTTTCTTGGGTCTTCATCTAGTACTGTTTTTGAATTTTCCTTTCAGAACTATGAAGAAAACTGTGTTTCATGGAAAGAATGATGTGAGAGGCACATCATCTTAAGACTGTAAAAGAAGGACAAGATTTTAAGTATTAAGAAATATCTGTCTATAATGTGCATTAATGAAAAAGATATAAACACTTTCCTGAAAACTAGTCTTTTTATGAACAGTATAATAAGTTTAGAAATTTAAACTAAAAATAATTTAAGTTTTATAGTTTGAAATATGAAATTGAAATATGTGGCTTTGTTTAAGGAAACACATTTATAGTTATGTTTATGATTGCTCAATAGGAAAACTATGGTGTGCAAAGAAGAATAAAAAGAAGAGGAAAAAGGTTTTATATAATGCCAATAAAAATGATGGTAAGTTCTACTCTCAGGTATAGAGTTTTATACGAAAGGATTGTAAATCTAGTCCTGTTTTACTTCATCATGTAGCATATGTACTTAGTAAATGTTTTTCTTTTGAAATTCTTTTTTTCCCTATGAGTAAGGCAGTGTTTTGAATTCTGGGAAAAACTAGTATAAAAATTAAAGTACTATTTAGCATATTAATAGTGTTAAATTCATGGCTTCCTCTAATTTTTTCCTACATAAACTCTTTCTTTGCAAAATTAATAACTTGCTTCTAATAAATTCTTACAAAAAATGATGTGTTTGAAGTAGAAAATGAATATTTCATTTATAGTAGCCCCTGTCACAGAGGCAACTCATTCCACAGAGCCCACTACTAGTGGGCTGAGTCATGCACACAGGAATATTTTTGTTTTATTTTGACTGATTGCTAAGATTAAAAAGCTTTAAAGTGGCTGGGCATAGTGGCTCACACCTGTAATTCTAACATGCTGGGAGGCCAAGGAAGGTGGATTGCTTGAGTTCAACAGTTTTAGACCAGCTCGAGCAAGATGTCATCTCTCCTAAAAATAGAAAAAACTAGCCAGGCATTGTGACTGGCACCTATAGTTCCAACTTCTCAGGAGGCTGAGGCAAAAGGATTGCTCAGGTCCAAGAATTTGAGGTTGCTGTGAGCTATGATGCCAGGGTACTTTACCCAGGGTGACACAATGAGATTCTGTCAAGTAAAATAATAAAAATAAAATGAAATATTTTCTTAAAATAGCTTTAAAATTGAAGCTTCTCTTGGCTTGGTGCCTGTGGCTCAATGGGCTAAGGCGCCAGCCGCATACACCTGAGCTGGCGGGTTCGAATCCAGCCCCCGGGCCCGCCAAACAACAATGACAGCTGCAACCAAAAAATGGCTGGGCGTCTCCAAAATATGTGAGCTGTGATGCCACAGCACTCTATCCAGGGTGACAGCTCGAGGCTCTGTCTCAAAAAAAAAGGAAAAGAAACCAAACGCAAGAATTCCTTTCTGAATCACAGGCTCTTTGAAATGTTCCTCTGAAGAAACGTATGGTCTTCTTCCTAAGAATACTCTAGAAAATTTTCAAGATCTTTCTTTTCCCACCAATGTTATAGTCATTATGACTGTAATTTGTAAAATTATTCTGAATTGTTGAGAATTGTTATTTTAGAAAATGATTCCAATTCTATAGCACCATTTCCTTTTAAATGTTTTTTTTTTTTTTTATTTGGGGGGGATCACAGGTTTTCTTGTATTGATATTCAGAAAGCTTACATGTTATGAGCGTCTTTTGAATCATAACATCAATTAAATTTTTTTAATTGTTAAATTTAAAAAAGTCTTCTTCCTACTCCTGTTTTGCACAACATTCAATTTACCTGCCACAAGCAAAACTAATTTTATTGTTTCTTATGTTTCCTTCCAAACAAATACATATACGCATACATATATTATTACAAAGCTCTAATACAGAAAAGTCTCTGTCATAATCTCAGTAGTTTGAGTGTCTCTAGAGCAATTGGAGACAATTGGGAAACGCTTCATGGAGTTCAGTACATTTCAGGAGGCCCCTTTACAAACCCAAGCCTGGATTTTCTCCAGGACAAAACAAAACAATGAAAAGCAAAATAAAAAAAGATGAATTTCCTAGAAGAGATTCCTAGAGGCGTTTTGTTCATGGAGTGTAAAAAATAGAGACTCTTCAGCAGTAGTTATGCTGGTGTTCTCAGGAAGAATGTGAAACATTGCAAAATATGACCTCATTGCATCTGGCAGGGTTCTAGATACAGAAAATCGACACTTGGAGAATCTGAGGTAAATCATCAAGATTCTGTATTTCGTATGCCTGAATGAGCATGCCGAAATGTATTAAAGATTGCCTCATTGCAGAGAGCAAGTTGATGTTTATGGGTGCACCAGCATCACCTGTAAAGACCCCATGTGCACTACAGAAACACGATGCCCACACATGGTCTTTGAAATATGTATTATACATAGAAGTGTCTCAAAAAGCCTAAAAGACAGCTTAGTCATGATAGAAAGCAGCTGCTAGAGACAGTGTTCTCGTCAGAACAACACAGGATAAGCCATTTTTACTTTATCCTAAATTGACCTGCTTCTTAGAAACAGTTGCATCGCACGTCCAAGACTTTCTGTCACCGAGATTGGCATCCAGCACTCTCCAAAAGCTCCCAGGAAGATCTCACATCATTGCTTTGATTTCCCCTCAATAGCCTTTTCCAGTAAGAAGCCTGATCAGAGCGATGCAGGACTAGGATGATGACGAGGATTTTGGAGAATATTTCTTTAATTTAGTTCAAGTTTCAAGCACGTAGGAAGCAAGGAACAAAGTGCAGTAGTGGAAATCCGTGAGCAATAGAAGGCCTATTTTGCACGCACCATGGTAAGGAGTCTGGATTGGAATTCGAAATACGTTTGAGTTGTATTTAAGGTTGTAGCTGGAAGCTGTGGCCACGTTGTCAGCTGCTGATTATAAACCCAGGGGCGTGATCCCCACTGCTGTAGCTGAGCTGAGGCCGGACGGGTCGCAGACACTGACGGCAGGGCAGGGATTTGCAGAAATGATAACATTGCCATTATTTTGTTTTAACTACCCCTTTGCCTTCAGGTGTTTCTTGACTTTTATTTCTTGACCTATTTACTGCTGTTGAAGAAGAAAGAGTTCTAAACCTGAATGAGACGTCATTAGTGTGTACTTTTATTCTTCTCCCTCTTGTGTTCTTTTCACAGATCACCGTGACCAGAATATCTTGAATGCTCTACTTTATAAATATAATCTGACTATTGTGCCCAACCTGCTTTGTTACTGACCAACCTCTAATTTAGAAAACCATCCAGAGATCACCCTTCAGAATGAGTCTCTGGGTGGCTCTTGCTGCTTCTACAAACTTTCCATGGGGCCATTTCAAATAGTAGCCTGTGAAATATATTAAAATTCTAAGTCAAATTATGTAATTTTTCCATGCAAAACATTTTTTGACTTTTCATCTCATTCAGAATAAAAA
Organism: Arctocebus calabarensis; assembly: GCA_963573935.1. Lineage (NCBI taxonomy): Eukaryota > Metazoa > Chordata > Mammalia > Primates > Lorisidae > Arctocebus > Arctocebus calabarensis. The sequence goes on from CAUYON010048733.1 coordinate 12,626, forward strand.
TATACACCCTTGCTGTGGCGTGGTGGGCCGTAATTGACATGTCATCCCCATGATAACAATCTGACTTTTTTTTTCCTATTATCACTATTTTATTTGTTAACACTGTTTGGTAAATTTGGTTTTCTTTTATTTCCTCAGAATGGCCCATTAGTTCCTTCTGGCTGAAATGTTTTTTCCTTCACAGAGATTCTTGAACCAACCAGTGAAATTTTTTTTATGTATTTGCTTAAATACCAACTCATCATGATAATTCTCCTGCCTAATCAATGTAAAATTATTTTATTCTCTGTAACTTTGTCTCTAATTATACCAGTGTATTTTTTATTCAATGATTTCTATGCATTTACTGTTCTTTCCTTATTCCCGACTACCTTCATTAGAATATAACTTTTTTAAATTGCTGCATTTTAAGATTTTAGAAGCAGTGTATTGGGTAGCAAGCACTGTCCTCTATCTGTAGATCACTTTTTCATTTATTCAGGACTTTTACATCTTTCAAATAGATTCACAGTTCATTTATTTCTAAGGATTACTCCTTTTTAAACTTTCTATGAAATTTCACAATTGCAGATATTCAAAATATTTAGGAAAATTTTATCAATAATCTTTTTTTTTAGTTTTTGCAGTCAGTTTCTTTGTAAAGCTCATAACCTTTGACATTCTTTTTGTAGCCTTATTTTATTCAAATATTGAGGTATAATTGATCAATAAAAACTGTAAAGGAGTACAACATGATTATGACGGTGGGCACTTTTTGGCACCTTATCAAAATAGCTTATATCAATATATCCATCACCACATAGTTACTGAGTGTGTTGTCTGTGTGCGTGGGGGTGAAGGTCCTTAAGATCTACTATTTTGGTAAATGTCAAGTAAACAAGACTCGAGTGAACAATTACCATGATCTCTAACCTGTACATTAGAGTCCCCAAACTTACATATCTTATAACTAAAATCTATTCCCTTTGACCTACATCCCCCCCTTTTCCACTTACTCCAGTCACTGCCAACTACCATTCCACTGTTTTTATGCCTTTGACATTTTTATATTCCATATGTGAGATTATGCAGAATGTCTACTTTTTTGTGTTTGGCTTTTGCACTTAGCTTAATATTCTACAGGTTCATTTATCCGTGTTGTACAAATGGCAAGATTGTCTTCATTTTCATTTTACATTTAAAATTTATTGAAAACATATTGTTTTCTTCGCATTTGTTTTTCTATGTTTATGAATCTCTAGGTTGTATTCTGGTAAAATCTATGAATCAGCAGAAATATGGTTAGAGAATACAGGTAGTCCCCAAGTCACAAATGACCAACTTACAGACAACTCACACTTTACCCATGGAGGTTGTTACAGGTAATAGGGAAATACACCTGTTCTGACTCACCGAAATGCAGCTTTACAACAAACCTACAAAACCTATCTCCTTCCTAACCTGGGACTGCCTGTAGACCGTAATGTAGAATCCTTATTCAACAACTGACTTTTATAAAGATCGTGCCACTAGCAATAATATACATTTCCAAGTAGCTAGAAGTAGGACATTAACTCTTTCCCACACAAACATATGATATGTGTTTCAGATGACGGATATGTTATTACCCTGAACTGACCACCACACATGATATGTTACACATCATTATATGCCCCACAACTAAGTAAAATCATTATTATTATTATTTTGTTTTTTAGAGATAGAGTCTCACTTCATCACTTTCAGTAGAGTGCTCACAGCAACCTACACAGCTCACAGCAACCTACAGCTCTTGGGCTTTAGGCAATTCTCTTGCCTCAGCCTCCCAAGTAGCTGGGACTAAAAGCGCCCACCACAGTGTCCAGCTATTTTTTTGTTGCAGTTTGGTTGAGGCCGGGTTTGAACCCGCCACCCTCAATTGTAGCAGGCAATTGATGATTCAGTATATGAGGTTTGTGCCTAAGTCACTAAGCCACAGGTGCAGCCCCAATAAGTAAAATATTCTTCTTAGCCAAGTGTCTCAAGAATGGAAGAAAAAGTATCCAATGTACTCAGCCCTACTATGAAGCTAATTTATAGATTTCATATGAAGGCTATAACTCAATTATAGCATAAGAATATGGGGAAAGTGGCAAGGAAGGGGAGGGGAGAGGAAGGATGGGTGGGAGGGTAAATGGTGGGGCCACACCTATGGTGCATCTTAGACGGGTTCAAGTGAAACTTACTAAATGCAGAATACAAATATCTTTATACAATAACTAAGAAAATGACATGATGGCTATGTCAAAAGGTTGATGAAAATGTTTCAGATCGTGTATGAAGCCAGCACATTGTACCCTTTGATTGCACTAATATACACAGCTATGATGCAACAAAATAAATAAATAAATAAAGTATATATGAAGATAACTGATTACATGGGTTCCTCCCTGCCATCTGCAATTCGGAACACTGCCCCTCGTCCCCCTCCAAATGCACACAAGAGCTCCAGTCCCCAGCAAGCAGCAGTAGTCACCTCTCTCACAGATGTGCTGCTCCCTCCCAGACATGGGGAGGCTTTTATTGACTAATAGTCACTTGGCTCTTGAATGTTTTTGCTCTTAACTGGCATGCAATCTGTTCTTCTCTTTCATGATCCATTCCTAAACTTCTTTTCCACTTCCCTTGGACCAAGGTGAGAGGATACTACTTATTCACAAAAACACCTGAAAATAAACTTCCTGTCCCTAGCAGCTGTTGGTTTTTCCAGAAAGCAAAATATTTTTCCAGCAGCAGGTAGGACAACTGAGGATTTCTGTCTCATATCAGGGAATGTGGGACCCCCACAAGGAATTTCATAAGATTCCATGGGAGAAAAAAAAAGAGAGACTGTGTTGAGTTTCTCCTTACACTTTTATTAATCAATAACTGATATTTGTGGAGGAACTAGTATGGGGTATCTATTAAGCAGTGTATGGGAGAGCCTTGTAGGGATTATTTCATTCAATTCACACAACAGCTCCATGACGATGGCTTTCAATGAGGGGAGAAAGGAAAGATTGTGTCTCCTTCAGGGGACACTTGGCAACAACTGGTGACTTTTTAGTTGTCCAAATGAAAGGAGTGGAGAGGAAGGAGGGCACTACTGGCATCTATTGGGTAGAAGCTGTGTTTGCTGCTAAACATCCTGCAATGCATAGGGCAATCCCTCCAACAAGAATCATCTGGCTCCAAATGTTAGCAATGCCAAGGCTGAGAAACACTGTTCCACAAGATAACTACTTTTATTATTCCCATTTTATAAGCAAGAACATTGAGTACCAGAGGAATTAAGTAATTAGCTCCAAATCACAGAGGAGGCAAGGCCTTAACCCAGATGCAATAGATTTCAGAACGTCATTCTTTGCCACACACCTATGAGCAAGCACAATTCTGCCATCAGATGTAGTGTTCTGTCTTCATTAGCACCATCAGTGCCCTGTGATTCTGAAACCTTGTGTGCACACTCCATTACAGCAGGCCCGGTAGAAACCAAGACACCATATGCTGACAGTCAGGACCCCTTGATTCCAAAGCTACCTTTCACAAGAGAAAAAGAAAAGAAACCCTGATTCATGAATTTGCCAACTATTTTTCCCCCAGCTGTAGCTAACATAGGTATTCCCAGCTATAGATTATATTGAGTCTCTGGGACTGACAAAAGAAAAAAGAAAAGAAAATCAGCTTCAGGTGCAGAGCTAAAGAGAGAATGAGTTTTAGAAGAAGGAGAATGATTTGCCCTACCTTTTCATATTCATCCTTACATGTTGGATTAGAAAGTAATTGCCAATTGTTGTCATGTTAAGAGAGAGGTAACTGTGTGGGTCAAGCTTTCTGATTTCTTATTCAGGGAAATTTTCCATTCCCCAAATTCTCATCCAACAGCCCAATCCTAAGAAAGCTGCCTTGCTTTAAAGGAGCTCAGAAAACACAAATGATTTTCTTTAAAGGCTCCTTTGTCCATCTGAAAAGCAAGCGATTTGATCAGACTAATTATTTCCCAACGAAGACAGAAGGTTTCCTTTCAGTGTCTGTTTCCTTCATGGTATCAAAGGAGCATTTTTTTGTTAAAAAAAAAATGTATCCTGGACAAGAAAGATCAAAAGAGAGGCATGTTTCTGGGGTGAAGAATTTTTTTTTCACATTATTTCCAGTTGAATTTGCTTAAATCTCCCATATTTTACTATTTGTCATAATTGGAAACTTTCACCTTGAGTTATGGCTGTTGAGGGAAAAAAGTAGGCACTCCAGTGAATGATGCTGGTTAGCAGAGGATGAACAAAGACAAGCCTGGGGTGACTGATGAATAAAGGGAATAAGAAAGAGGTGACTGTTTTATCTCAATAATGTTATTGATACCCACATCCATATCAGAGGCATGGAGGACTCTGTGTGCACACTGAAAAGAGATCATTCCAAAGGAAAATCAATGTTTGGATTAAAATGGGTTTATGAAGTTATATTAAGTGAGCTGCTTTTATCTCTTGCCTCAGGATTACCCTAAAGAGGCCCCTGCACATTGCAAGCTACCCGGCCTTTTTTCTGGCATACTTGAGCATAGAAGATTAGTCGTGGGAAAGCAAGAAGTGCCCTTTTGAAGAGGGCGAAGCAAAAAATGAAAATAGCCAGGCTGAAAGCCCACATTGATTGGGCTTTGTGTGCCAGGTGCTCTTCTCAGCTTCTGTATGTATCAGTTCATTGTGTCCTCACAGTACCCTTATGAGGTGGGCGTCATTACTAGCCTCAATTTATAGATGGAGAAACTGAGGCACAGCTGTAGGTAGAGGTATCATGCTCAAAACCTCAGGCACATCTAAAAGGGTCAGTTGCTGGGTTCAGATCCTGAGTCTGCATTTACTTGTTTTGTGACCTTGGCCGAGAAGTTGCGTTACCTTTCTGAGCTTCAATTTCCAAAACCACAGTCAGGATGGTGATAACAATGATGGTGGTGATGATGAAGAATGATGATTCCTGGCTAAATGTCTTAGGGTTGTTTTAAGGGTGAAATGAGATAATCAAGTAAAGTCCTTAACACCTTGAAAGGCACAGCATAACTACCTATAAATGCAAACTGTCTTTATGACACATATAGCACGTCCATGAAGTTCATGTGCAATTTAAAATAGTTGTCCTGTATTTAAGAACTGAGGATCAAGTCACTACTTTAGGACTTTAAGACTCCAGAAGATGTAGACTCAGTCTGGCACCACGATCTGCTAAGTTTGAGCAGATCTAGGTTTTTACCTCAACTCAGCTCCTCTGTGACCCTGGATAACTTACTTCACCTCTCTGACTTTCAGATCAGTGTATGAAAAAGAGCCTAGCCCAGTGGAAGTCATGTTGTCAGGTAATTTGTAATAGTTGCTTAATGAATAAAAAGCATATTTTTTCTTCTTTTTAATCTTGAGACTCCACAAGACTGTTCTTTTTTCTTTCTCTGTCTCCCTTGAGGCTTTCCCATCCCTGAGCCAACTCTGAATATGATTTAGCAGCAAGCCTGGAATTCATTTTGGAGCCTTATGTCTATCCTGTGCCACAAGCCCCCAGAAGCTTGTTAACTGACCACAGCAACCCTCTCAACTAGCTCCTGTTCTGATGGCTCCAATCTCAGACTCCTGCCTCAGTTTCCCTATAATACTCCACTCTCTCATTGAGATTAGGTTCTGCCCCTGGAAAGTTGATTCTCAGACCAAAAGTTTAGCCTTGGAAGCCCTCTAACTTCCAGAGGCCAGACGCTGTCCCCCACCATTGGCTAAAGTCCTTAATCAAGTCCAGAACCCAATATCACCACCCATTAGATATTTTCAAGTCATACAGACATAAGTTTAAATCCTAGCCATGAAAGACCACATCACTCAGCTTTCTAAGCCTCAGCTCTCTTGCCTGTAAAATGGAAATAATAAGCCACATAATTCATTGGATTGTTGAGAGGATTATGATAAATACAGCAGTGCATATAAATAATTTAGGACAGTATCTGGTTCATGATGAAATTCTTAATGAACAATATGGACACATCATAATTCTTCCTTTAAATTATCACTTAGATCATGCCCCTTGGACATTGTTTCCAATAGGGTAGAGCCCAAGTTCACCTTTCAGACCAGGTTCATTCTCCCATCTCCAGTTCTTTACATACCTAATGTATACCCTTCTTATCTACCCCCTCCAGAGGTTCTTGTATAACCTAGTGAAGTTCTACATTTCACATCACATTATTATCCAGCCTCTTGGAAGTTCCCCAAGGCTGATTGTGTGATCTAAAGTTTTCCTGGAACTTTCCAAATACCAAACCATTGCTCAGTAGGAAAACAAATGGGTTGGGGTACAAGGTGCCATTAAGGGCACCTTGGATGATGTGCTTAACATCACATGATACCCCTTTAATCAGAAGAATGCCCTCGCTTCTTGCACCTCCCTAGTGCAACTCTGCACCTCTCAAAACTTTTCAGGTTACAAGTAATGGAAATCCAACTCAATCTAGATCAAATCAAAAAAAGAAGGAAGGCGGGGAGCGAAGGAGGGAAGAAGGCAAGGAGAAAGAGACCGAGAGAGAGAAGAAAGAAAGAGAAATATACAGAAATGCATTGACTTAAAGATCATAAGACAGACTGGCTTAAATTAAGAATTTATACAGAGTACAGGAGTGAATCTATACCTGTCTTTCAGCTGCTTTCTTTCATGTTGGCTTTATTCTTAGGCTTCCTCTTCCTTTCTCATAGTAAAGATGGCCACTGGTAATTCCAGGTATTATTTATACCAGTTCAGCATCCCAGTGGAAAGAGAACACCTCTTTCCCAATGGTTCTAGCTAAAGTCTCAAAACTGAATGCCATTGGCTATAATTGGATCACATGGTCATCCCTTGTTCAATCACTGTGGCCAGGGAGATGGTATTATATTGATTGGTCAGATCTATATCACATGTCCACCTAGGGCTCTGGAGCAAGAGTCAAAACACCTAAGCTGAGTGTGAAAAGGATTTTTCCCTAAGTGGGTATCAAGAAAGGAGAATAGTTGCTGAGTAGAAGCAAAGATGTCCATCAACATGGCTAAGAGTTATAAAAGCCTTATTAAGAAAGACTCCAACCTCAGGACCTAGAATGGTTCAGCTCTACTCAAAGAATGCTCTCATAGATCAATCAGAGATGAGGCCTATGACTTCACTTGGTATTATTCTCACCAACAGAGTTCCCTTCTTTCAGCTGTCAATCCTCCACCCCCCAACACACACCTTGCTGCTGTTGACACTTTGTGTCTTAATTCCCGCAGATTGGTGTCTGTGTTGAAGAGCATGTATTATTGTCATTGAAATAACAGCATGCTAAAACCTTTATAAATTGATATGCCAGACAAGAGGGAGGCAAAAATGAATGCTAAGTTTCCTTGCATAATACTCTGTGGGATGTGTTTTTCCCCTAAGAATAGTTTAGCATTAATTAAGATAAACAATGATATATGCAGAAAGACAATTGAATGTGTGCTCAGTTAAAAATGGCCTCCTTGTGTAAAAATAGTACCAAATTATAGCATATAAAGATGCAGGAGGAAAAATACTGTAAACCTTTAACATGATTAAAATAGAAATGCAAACCAGTAATGATGAAGCCTTGAACAAATGTGGGAGAAGAGAAAGATTGGGAAGAACCAAGATGCGTCATCATGCTTAATTTATTCTCCTCCCTGAGGGATCCTCCATACAGTGCTTCCTTTAATAATAACTACTATTTATCATGGCATGGTTAATGTAAGTTTTAAATGAAATGGGTGTTAGTATCATCATTTTGTAAGTGAAGAATCCAAGTGTTAGAGAGTTTAAGGGAATTTCAGTCAAGGTCATGTAGATAGAAATGGTAAAACCAGGCTCTGAACCAGGTTAGTTTTGACACCCAGCCTTACATTTCCCACCTGCTCCCATGGTTTCCTCTCTAAGGATCCCCTTCAAGAGAATAGAGGTACTGAATGAGAATAAACATAATGAGTTCACACATGTCACACTTAAAGTATCCTGGGCACTGTTTTAAGATTTTCAGACTATATATTAACTCATTTAACCCTCACAACAATATTGGTAAATCATTATTATTACTATCTCTATTGTACAGATGAGGAGAGTTAAATAGTTTGTCCAAAGTCAAACAATGGATGAAAGATGGAATTCAAGGCAGGCAGAGAGGTGATCTGGCTTTAGGGTCATGCTCTTTCCCAATATGCGGTGCTGGTATTTTATTTCCTTTGGAGAGCCTTTTGTGACCTCTGAGGGGGACTCCTCAGAGAAACTTTCCCCCAAGGTTTCTACAAGAATGACTACCTATAGTATCTATCTGTTTATAGTCTTGCATTTTAGAAAAGGATATTTTATGGCTATGTCTGATAACTATCCCATAAGTCTGCAAATTCCTTTAGAGTCAGGAGTTTCCAGAATGCCTCCCGTCTCCCACGGTTCCCAGTTAATGTCTTGTACATGATGGGTGGTCAACAAATGTTTGACAAAGCTGCTGATGAAGACCAGTTAATTTTGCTCCCTTCAATGGCTGCATGCCCACATGGTGAAAGCCAAGAGGTCATTGTCCCCGGGTGGTCTTTGTCTCCAGAGGCACTGGGCATGGATAATGGACAACCCTACACAAATCCACCCTTGCCTGGAGGAGTAATTCGATGCTGTGTCAGTGCTTCTTCTGAGGTACAAATGTATTCACTCATCTATTGTCTCACTTATTCACTCACTCATACACTTAACCCTTCTTCCACTCCTCCCTTCACTTATTCACCCAACACTTACAGAGCAGCTGTCAGTGGCAGATCCTCCACTTGACCCTAGGGACAAGATGGTTCACTTGCTCCACTTCTACTCATCTGGATGCACTGAGGAACAACAGAAGAGTGGCTCCTAGTGTACTCAGGGCACCAGGACAAAAGCACCAGTAGTTTCAAGCCCTGAAAACTCAGAGGAGCTGCAGAAAAGCCCACCTTGCATCTCTGATTTTACTCATGGTCGGATGCTAAATTCTCAGCACATTCAATTCACAGAGGCCATGACCTTTGCTGCAAAGTTTTGGTCATAAAGCAATGATTGAAAATATTTCTCTTCCTCTCTCTCACCTTTGGACCTTCTCAATCAAATTTGCATTTGCTTTTCTTTCCAAGGAGAGGACAGTGTGAGCTTCATCTCAGCCTTCTCCTTTTGTCTCCATGATGACAAGAACGTTATTGGATTTTGAGAGTTGTATTATTTCTCTTTAAACTATTTAATAGGTGCCTACTGGTGTCTGCCAGTAAATTTACGTGTTATCTTTAAGATGGATTCTGTTATTGTCTGCTTAAAAGTGGGGAAATACACGAGCCTTGAGAAAATAATTTGAACAATTAGTTAAATATAAGGAAATTCAATAACCAAAATATTACTTTTATTTATCTTGAGTTTCCTTATACATATCTGTACAGTTCGAGCTGGCTATAATCTTTTCACATGTATACATATAAAGACACAAATGTATACATAATATGTTTACGTCATATGTATACATAACATATATCTTATAAGTAGAATTACTACAAATGCTTTTTTATTGCACATGTTTCTTCCATGTTCCTCCCCCCAAATAAATAATGTGAGAAAGCAAGGTGTATCTTTCCATACCTTTGTTTATGCTCATTTAAATAGATGCAAACATGTAAATGTGTATGTTAATAATGAGGCATGGACATCATTTGTTCTGTGAAAAGGAATCTTGTGACATTCATGTCTCTGCATCTAGCTTGTGTCATGAACCATAAAACACTCTTGGAAGCCCATCTGAATGAAATGGCACAAATTTAATGCACTCATCTTAACAGCTGCCTAATAATCGCTGGTACGGGACACTTCCTCCTACACCCATTCACTCACTGTGGGATATTCTCTTTCTGATACTAGAAACCTTTAGGCAGAGATCTTTTGTCTCTTCCTGTTCTCTTGGTAAGGGGAAATCTCTTGACTAGGCTGAGAGTGGAGGAAGACTTCCTAACTCTATTTCTTTTTCATTCCTCTTTAGACTTAGCTTTTGAAATTCAAAATCTAAGCAAAGATTCCTTTGGTTCTTCCTATTTGCTGCCATGTTCTATTTCCTGACAGAATGAAGAGAGAATGACTTAGCTGAGAGAGGAGGAAACAAAGGTAGTTAGAAGGGGAAAGGAAGCTGAGGGAGTAAACATATTAATATTTCAAAAACATACTTCCACCACACAATTACTGTGTTCCTATGGTACTTTACAGTTTGCAGCACCCTTTTCCCTCATTGTTTTCAAAATGTACACTCATGTGGCAGTTACCTCTTCCCTCAGCTCTTGTCCTTGGTTGTCAATTGACCAAGAAGCCTTCTTGGATCTACCAAGCTGGCTTTAGCATTCCTTCACTGGCCCCCTTCCCCTATAAAAACAAGTGAACAAAACTGACATTATCTGGAGGAAACATTTTCTGTGATGAAAAATTTCAAAGTTTTACAAAAACAGAACCAACAGATTATTAAATCTCCATATACCCAATCTTTGGAAAGTTCCATCTGGATTACTCTGAATCTACTCTATTTCTTAAAAAAAATTAAAACTTCTTACAAATTCTAGCTATTTGTAGGTACTTGCAACATACCTCTTACCAGAACTCACACCAGTGTTTTTTAAAATTCCTGTCATGCTTTGGGAGATAAGGTGTGGCTGGGTATTTGTGGTGCTTGTGGTAATCAACATCCATGTATTCCCTCTTCATGTAACTGAGAGAGGATACCCGAGAAGAGTGAGGTCTAGAAGAACAGGTCTTCTCAAGGAGACCACAAGGATACACCTGCAGAGATAGCTGTTCATTATCCATGGTGACTCAGCTCTTGGGAATTTGTATAAGTACCGTACGCTAACCAATTGCACCACTGGAGCTCTTGGGAATTTGTAAACTTAACTTCCTGGAACTTGGAAATTTCCAAGTTCTATGAAATCCTGTAGTTCTGTAGAGGCTGGAATAGCATCTCCAGCTTGATTCAAACTGACCAATGAGAAGGGTACCAGTGGGGTGGAACTTTTTGACTGTCGATTAAAAGGGAAAGACCAAGCCAGTCGGGAAGTGCGGCCATTTGGAATTCTTCTATGCTGTAAGCTCCTGGCTGGTAAATAAAGCCTTCCTCTTATAAACATGGTGTTTGGGTGCTCTTTCTCTCCGCTGGGCCTCGTCTTCCTGCAACATAGCCTTCTCCCCCAATTCATCTGTGAGCAACCTTTCCCAACTTTTAGCCCAAGTGTTTCAAGTGAAGCTTCACTTCATATAAAACCAGGAATGAGGAAACAGTAGACCTACTCTCTAAGTAGGAGAAGCACATGACCCTTTTAAAACCGGCAAAACACACTAGTGATATTGTTAAAACAGTGGTAGACTCTCCGACTCACTCAAGTTGAAGGTTTGAGGATGTAAGCTGAGCATTTCTGGCAGCCATTTTGTTATCAGGAGGAAGGATAGGACCCTGCTAAAAATGAGATAACAAGAAACCCACGAGTCCTGATGAAATCAATGGTGTCATCATATCCAGTAATGCCTGAAATTGGATCAGTGGCATAAACCAATAAAAAGCCTTTTTTGCTTGAATCACTTTTAGCTGGATTTTCTATTTCTGCCTATTGAGTTTAGATATACAGGAGTGAGGAGGGCAAAGAAGATGTTAACCAAGAATCAGAAAGGGTGAAGAGAACCAGTCTAAACATGCACTAGAAACAGTGATCCCTTGGTAATGGCTGGGGTTTGGCCAGGACTTAGCAGTTTAGGGATTTTCTGTTAATGTGGATTCCTGGGAAATTCCTGGAAGATGGACTGACAGAACCCAGCACTACCCACTCCTCTGCCAGGCCAAGAAAGGAGTCAGCCCACTATTTGGGTCTCTTTGCCATCATCCTGTACAGCAATTAAGGTAGAGTTCCCATGGTAGCTGAATCCCAATTACCCATCCACAGCAGCTTCCAAGCTGTTCATTATCTGACCAGAGAGATGTAAATGACTATTTAATGTCTGAGCTCAGCTGCAAACTGCCAAGCAGTCATTTCGGCTGGTGTATTCTGTAGCAGGACTTGGAGGATGAGGGGCAAACCCTTTAATTACTCTCTGAAATGACAGCCAAAGCCAAACTCTAATTTCCCTCCATGAAACAGGTCAGCTAGATGTACCTATAGGATGCAGGGATGTGTGTCTCTGATGGGATGTTAGTCTGAAGAACTAAAGTCAGTGTGGGGACTGCCTTGGCATTTCTGATGTCCAGCAAAAGCCACTTTGGCTCTGGGTTGTCATCTCCTGTACCTCTTCATCTTTTTTCTACCAGAAGAGAGCACAGCCTCCCAGGTAAGGGAGAAGCCACCATTTCTTTGCCAGACAAGAAGGCAAGTCAGTGCCTAAACTAGAACCATGGGGCCTGCTCAAGACTGGATGCAGGACTGGGGAGAACTGGAACTGTGGTCATCTTAAGAACCGACTTGGTGACATCATCATACTTCATGCAGCCACTCCAACTTCAGCCTAGAAGATTGCTGTACCTTTACAAGGAAACCCTCTAAAACTCTTTTCTAGTAGAATGGTTTGAAAGTGGTACTTTATAGTTAGGGTTAACATGGCTTACCATGATATTTTGCTCCAATATTGTTTTTCTATATAAAATAAAACAGAACATTATATAATCCTGAACAAGTTTTCCCTCTCTCCCTCTTTCTCTTTTTTTTTTTTTTTTTTTTTTTTTTTAAGACAGAGTCACACGCTGTGCCCTGGGTAGAGTGCTATGGCATCATAGCTCACAGCAACTCTTAACTCCTGGGTTCTAGCGATCCTCTTACTTCAACCTCCTGAGTAGCTGGGACTAATGGTGCCCATCACAATGCCCGGCTACTTTTTTCTATTTTTAATAGAGACAGGGCTCACTCTTGCTCAGGCTGGTCTCAAACTACAGAGCTCAAGCAATCTACCCATGTCAGCCTTCCAGAGTGCTAGAATTACAGGCACGAACCACACTACCTAGCCTATAAATGTTCTTAACTAAGGAATATATGCAATTGAAGGTGTGATTCAAGGAAATATATTCTGTTACTATTTCATAGCTTTCTGACTGCTCCTTAAATACAGGGTGGCCATAAAGTCCATTTGCAATTTTAAATTGCACACTATTTTAAATTACACCTAAACTTTATGGTCACTCTGTGTTATCAGTCTTTCATATTCCAGTGCAGCTCCTAATAGTTATTTGTTCAAATTTCATCGCAGTGATTAATCAATTAATTATCAATTCTAATGCATCAGACAAATGTAAAATGTAAATATCTACCCGACCTCTCCCTTAGTTCTATCACACATGGAATTTTATGCTTCCAGCAATAGCCCTCTGTCGGGCAGACTTCTTTTCATTTCTCATCATATGCAAGCAGAGCCTCTTGCAATGCCTTTAAGTCACCTCTTATCCAGATACGAAACAGTGAGATCATGCTTCAATGTGTGAAACTGCAAAACCCACCCTTCTCAGAGTGCAACTACTAAAAACCACATTGAAACCAGCATAATGAGTTTCTAAAATAGAGCACAAAGCAGTTTTTCCTTCCTATTCTCATCAGAGTAGTACCACACAGGCATTAGGAAAGACAGAACTGGATCACTCCAGTCAACTAAATTCTGTAGGGTCAACAGGAAGAGAGTTCCCCTGTTGTTTACATGGGGAAAGCACAGGGAAGGAGAGCTCGAGCTCGTTTTTTTTGGATTCTGCACGTAAATGGCATTTGTAACTTGAGTCTTGGACCTCCCCGCAAAATGATGTGTGTAGACTTTCCTGAATAAATGGTAAGGTTGCCTGGGGAAGCTCAGAGGAATGGACTGTTCCACTCTGTATTTAGCTTATAAGCTTTTGAGGCAAGACATTGACTTTGAAATTATTGCCTAAGTTCTCTCCTCTACAAAGTTCTTGTTACTCCTCACTCTTCCCTCCCCAACTCTAGCAGCAACTAGATTTTATGGCATTTATTTATTTAGGAAAGGGGGTTGCAGAAAAGTAGAGAAAAGGGCTTTAAATTTCAAAAGCCTCTTACTGTGAGTTTTCAAAAGTTAAGCCTGCACCAACAGGGAATCAGAGTATAAATTCTAGAAAACATAAAAACAATTGTTATTGGGCAGAGAAAAGTTCCCACCTCCCTGAACTTTGCCAGGACTGAAAGCATGTCTCATGTCTGGGGAGAGGAATAAGGAAAAAGGACAACAAAAAGGAGAAAAATCAGTCAGGCCTGGGATGAAGGAACCACATACACCTGCAGAAAATTTGCAGTGAGGTTTGGAGAGCTCCAGGCAGCCCCCCAAAATGTCTCCTGGAAAAAGAAATGTCTCTCTTGTTACTCAGATGAGGGACTGTCTGGAAGCCCAGCTAAGCGCCATGGACACAGAGTCCCTGCCATCCTTATTAATGAGTTATGGATGCTGCTGGGAAACAAGACTATAAGTTGGGAAATTAAAGGACTCATTCCCAGTCCTTCTGAAACTTTCCCTTGCATCAGAATGCTTGTTAGAGTCATCTCCAGAGCTTCTGGCTTAGTCGGTCTGGGGTGTGGCCCCTACATCTCCATTTCTAACAAATTCCTCAGGCCAGGCGAAGTGGCTCACACCTGTAATCCCAGCAGTCTTGGAGGGTGAGGCAAGATCACTTGAACTCAGGAATTCGAGACCAGCCTGAGCAAGAGTGAGACCCATCTCTACTAAATTAGAAAAATTAACCAGGTGTTGTGGCTGATTCCTATAGTCCCAGCTGTTTGGGAGGCTGAGGCAGGAGGATGGCTTGAGCCCAGGAGTTTGAGGTTGCTGTAAGCTAAGCTGATGCCATGGCACTTTAGCCTGGGAAACAGGGTGAGACTCTGACACTCACACACCAAAAAACCCAAGTTCCTCAGTAATACTGATAGTGGGCTCTCTTGAGGCCCCACTTTGAGAACTACAACTTTAAATAGAAAGCTAAAAAAAACAAGACACCTCCGTGAGGCCGCCCTGCCAGACGGGCTTCTGCACAACCCCACAGCAGCAGAAATTTCCATCTCCAATTTCCACATGAGAAAATTCAGGTGCAGAAAGGTGAAATAACTTAGTTGAACTCACACAGCTCAAAAGGGATGAAAGCAGAATTAAAACCTGAAACTTCTGTCCCTCTCTGTTGTGGGGTGTTGCCGGGGCTATACCTCAGATCTCTGCTACCAAGGAAGGGGGGCTGCATGTGCCAAGTTTCCAGGAGACCCCCTGAGCCAGCCAGCAGCACCCCTGAGACCAGTAGTGCTGACCAGCCCACAACAAGTGGGCAATTATGGATGCTGGGCAGAGGCTGCTCTCCACAGGAGTGCAAACTGCTGTTCCGCGGGATGGCAGACCCCTGCTGCTCCCATTATTTGAGTTATGTGTTATAGCTCTCAAGGGACGGATTTATCTTGGTTTTTACTCACTTCTGTAGTACCAGTTTTGCCCACTTAGTGCTTTTCAGCTTTATATATCATTATCACATGCTCTGTTCTCCTATCACAGACAGTTTAGCCCTATTGCTTTAATTTCTCTCCTGGTGTTCTTGCCAGGGGATTTAGGAAAAGTAAATGGCCCTCTGGAAGACAGAGGGGATGGGTGCTGGGATCCCTAGCCTTGTGGAAGAGAACATTGGGAACTAATTCCTAGCATGAGTGAGAAGCGTTTCTTTTTTTCATCTCTTTTTTTTGCACCAGGCAGTACCGGAGCAAGGGCTTCACAGTTCTGATCCCAGCTACCAACTTCCAAGCTGACAAGAAGAGTAATAGCACTAAGAGCTAACACTTCTTTTAACACTCGGTACATCCCAGGTGCTCTGCCAAGCACCATCACGTTCTTTATCACGCTGAACTTTCAGCAACTCTAGGACATGGGTACCGTTATTTTTCCCTTTTATAGATGAGGAAATTGAGGCTCTACCATGTGGCACAACTGGTGGCACTGGAGCCTCAGGCTGTCCACCTTTTACATCTGGATTGTGTGCTGAGCTGCTTTCCTGAGGCTCACTCTCATCTTTGGTGAAAATGCTGAGGGATCTCCATTTCCCTCGCTTCAACAACTTGCTCCAGCATCCTCCAGGCCAATGTTTTTAAATCTTTTTTTTTTTTTAATCTCATGCTGATCAAAAAGAATAAAACATATATCTACTTACTATGCTTTGAACTTCTTCTGAAAATAATTTAGCTAATGATCTTTAAAAGTTTTCACGGCACACCTAGGATGCTCCCACGGCAGCCCTGGCTTCTTCCCTAGTGTCCATCTTCCATATGTTGGCACTGAAGGAGGCCAGTCCCTCAAATCTGCACATAAAGAACCGTATTCAAAGCTTAGAGGGGTTTCAGCAATCAATGGTTCCACAGTTCTTCACAAGTGGTCGCAGAGCCCAGAAGGTCCTAAAGATGTCCCCAGAGCCACCATGGAGGAGAGAGAGCGGTCAGGTGTGGATGGAGCTGCAGGTGCTCCCCACCCCTCCTACACCCCCAGAACATGTTCTGTGAAGAAGTCTCCACATCTATCTATTGTCCATGTTGAGCTTCCATATAAGATTTGACTTCAAGGTTTCAAGAAGACTAAAAGGAAATAAACAGGTAGAAACCTTGAATTTAGTTCCTAATTTGCAGGTGTCTCTATAGGTGGGATATTTTGAAGGTCTTGGGGTGACAGGGAGAGCAGAAATTTAATGTCTGGTCCAGAGACACTTATGAGGTTGTTTAGACACTTGGCAATTGCTATGGCATAAGGGGCATAAAATGTCCCAGTCCAAATCTGACTCAGAGAATGAGTTCTTCATAGACTTCAAAAGTGAGGTCAACATCCTAAATGTGGGCACTAATACGAGAAGATGAGGGGTGACGAGGGAAAGTTGCATGGGAGTCAATAGCTCTATGAAGTCTGCTTTTTAACTTATGAATGAGCTTTTTTATTTTCCAACAAGGCCATGATGAGTCACCTCGGATGTCCAGACCATATATCAGAACTCCTAAACATTCTTCTGCCAAGATCCCTGGAGGGGTCCTGGACTGTTGGTGTCACTGAGAACTGTTTATTCCTCAGGTTCTGGTGTCCTTCTCATAAATTCTCTTTGGCTGTTGTTTAAGTCAGTGTTGATTTCTGTGGCTTGTCCTGATATAAGTGAACATAACTGGCTTCAAGCAAATCCGTCTCCAGGTAGATCTTGCCCAGCTCCATTAACTGAGCATCAGAGAATACAGTCACTCACTTCTTTAAATTCTTTTAGAGCCATGTGAGTAAGGAAATGTCAGCTAATAAGAAAAGAAGCAACTCTCAAGACATCCCCCATTCCCCTCAGACGCCATTGTTGAGTTTTAACATCAAGACCATGTGCATTAGCTGTCTGTCGCTGCACAGCAGACCAACTGGGAACTCCGTGGGTAAAAACAGGAAGACTCTATGATTGCCTGTGAGATTGCCTGGCTCAACCAGGTGGTTTTTCTTATCTCAGCTAGGGCTCGTGTCAGCTGTGGGTCAAGTGTACAGTTTTGTTCTGGGCTCGGCTCTTACATCTTTGGGGATGAGCCACCCATGGGATAGGGCATCTTGACTGCTCTCCACATGCTGTCTCATCCTCCAGCAGGTCAGCCTAGGCTGTGTACACAGCAGAGCAGGACTCCAAAGGAAACAGCTGAACTGCGCATGGCCTCTGAGGCCTAGGCTTGCAGCTATCACTTCTGCATCATTCCGGTGTACAAAGCAAGGCACAAGGCCAGCCCCATTCAAGAAACAGACTCTCTATCCTGACAGCAGGAGCTGTGAAGTTACATTGCAATGGATATGGGCCATTTTTATCAGCAATCTACCATACCACATAAAATTAATAACACAGCTTAACAAAATAGTGACTGGAGAGGTTCAGTTACTTGTCCAAAGTTGCAGATTACTTTAGAACAGACTTTCTGTGCTACAGGACTATTGATGTTTCTCCGTTAGAAAGGGGAGGGGACTCTGTTAGAAAGGGGAGGGGACTGTCCTATGCTCTGGGAAAGGTTTTAGTGGCATCCCTGGCTTCTCTACCCATTTGAGGTTACTATAACCTGCAACCCCCACCCAGTGACAATCAAATATGTCTCGAGATATTACCTAATATTCCCTCTCTCCCTGAGTTGAGAACCATGGGTTTAGAGCCAATACTAGGAATTCTACATTCCTCTCCACCCAATACTGTCCTCTTTGTGAGAAAATAATTATCAACACACCTCAAACAGAAAAGGGGAGACAATTATCCCTTCATTTTAAGGGTGACAAAAGCATCTCCCTCTTCTTGGTCTTTATTTGTTCTGTCCATTTTCCGTGCACCTGGGCCTCCCTCAGACCTGGTACCACCCAGTTGCCCTCCGCTCCTCCCTGTCCCGGCTACTCACACTGCCAACTGGATCTGCTCCCAGTAATGGGAAACATTCACCCTACAAGATAATAGAAGGCCCATTTTCAATCTCAGTTAACTTTTACAGCAGTTTCTCCCATTTGCCGGCCACTCTGGCTGAATGAAAAAGCATTTGCTGTTTCCTTGGCTGGATATTTTTCATCCTGTGTCAATTAGCACGACAAAGAGACTCTAATAATGATGTATGGGCTGTGCTGGTGTGGCCGGCACTGATGGCCCTGCAGGGAGGGTGGACCAGGAAGAGAAGTTCAAGCCGTATCCTGTTCTGGACGCCACAGGACCTGAATTCTCCCTGGTCCTCGGTGGTGCACAGACTGACTTGTTTCTAGGGCACCCTCCTCCCTGATGCCCAAAAAAACAAAAACAAGAGTGGTATTTGCATACAAGTAGGTAAGGGTGAAAGGAGGCCTAGAGATCATTCTATCTCACCATGTACACATAAGTCAACTTCACCCCAAAAAGGTCAATGGGGTTTTCCAAAGTCAGCCAGCAAATTAATATGTAATCCAGACCTAAAATTGTGACTTTCAGAATCTCAGTCCAATATTCTTTTTCTGTTTTTGTTTTCTATGGGGAATTTTTTTGTTTATTTTTGCTTTCAAAACATATACTTTTTTTTTCTTTTTTAAGGCAAGCATAGAACAAGGTTTATTGAGAAAGAGAAAGAGAGGTTTACACTGTAAGAACATGTTTTTTTTTTGAGACAGAGCCTCAAGCTGTCACCCTGGATAGAGTGCTGTGGCATCACAGCCCACAGCAACCTCCAATTCCTGGGCTCAAGCCATTCTTCTGCCTCCACCTCCCAAGTAGCTGGGACTACAGGCGCCTGCCACAATACCCGGCCATATTTTAGTTGCAGCCGTCATTGTTGTTTAGCGGGCCCGGGCTGGATTCGAACCCGCCTGCTCAGGTGTACGTGGCTGGTGCCTTAGCCCGTTAAGCCACAGGTGCCGAGCTTGTAAGAACATTTATATAACAGGATATGGTTTGTCACAGACAGTGAAGGCAAGTAAGCAAAGAGTCTCAAAGTACATACATTTTTTTTCCTCGCTATCCTTTATTTTCTAAGCCAGCTTATACTTCATTGAGACTTAAACATGTGTTGGGTGACTTCTGAGCACAGATCTGTAAGGTAGGGGACTTAGTCTCTTCCTGCAGGACTTCCCAATCTGATTTGTGGAAGAGGAAGTTGGAGAAGGAGGAGTCTGGTGCAAATGTAACTAATTACAGGAGTAATTCAGTTTAAGAGCTGCTAAGTATTCACTCCATGTCAAAATGGGGGCATGACTTTTGACTTCCACAGATGTCACCACAGACAAAACTCAACCCATCTTCAGCCCTAGGTTGGAGTGATTGAACTAGGGCTAAGGACCAAGACGCTGACCACTAATTCCCACAGCCTGCACTGGGGATAGGAAATTCTGATAAATTCAGAAGCACTACCATCTGGTGGCCATCCAGGGAGCGTCTCTGGGTAAAATTTTCCTGGAGCTTCTGCAGATGGTTTCTGTCTAACAAAGTGCCTGAATAACCCCATGCATGTAAAACTGAAATACTAGATAGAGTTTCAGAGAAATTTCAAAAGATATGGTCAGAAAAATGTGGCAACAACATGTTAAAAGTGATATCTACGAGTGATTTATTTCAACTGATAAACATTCTGTTCTTTGTATTTCTACCATTTAATACAGGGGTATATGATACACTCCCAGGAGAAGGACTTGCCTGGTCCTAAACTCAGACTTTACCTTACAAATGCAAAATCATCAGGTTACTCCCTTGTGCTGGCTAACTTCTGAATGGAAATAAAAGCCCATCAGAGTAAAACGTAAAGGTAACCTTGAAGAAAAGCGAGGAAGAGATGTCACGCAAGGACAAGAATAACAGCTAGACCAGTAAAAATAAATATCTAATACTTGGTGAACTCCATGCAATTTACAAAGTACTTTAATCATCTTTTAACTTGTGAGGTCCTTATACCCATGGTAGGGAGTGATGTCCACAAAGCTCTGTTCTCATCTCTGTTTGAGCCCTGCCTAAGCCATGTTGTTTATGGTGATAGCAATAAATAATACTAAAATGGATTGAGCATTATTTCGATGCCAGGCCCTGTGCCAAGAACAGTGTTTGTGTTACCCCATTTCATCCTCACAGCTATCCCAAGGAGTATTGCTATGATCCATTAACTAGATGCTGCTACTGAAGCTCAGAAAGCTGACATCTCACCCATTAACTTATAAGACCCGTGAGACTAAACAGTGCGTCATATTTGGCTTTCAATCCCCAGTATCCATATATACGGTCCCTGGATGAGTAAATGATTCATAGATGTTGTGTTATGAAAAGCATAAAACTATGGGGAAAAAATCTTCCATTGAAAAGACCTGTATGGAGTATCTAGAAAGTGCTAGACAGGCAGATAGTCCTGAGAGTAAAAAATGACATGTAGACATTTGTATCTGTATAAGAATAAGTCATGTGGTATTTCATTCATTGAGAGAGAGACCCTAAACAAGGGTCACTTTTGCACCAGGGATGTGAGTTCTATTTTTATTATTCTATCAGTCAAGATTTCAAGAGGAAACAGAGAAAACACCAAATTTGGCATAATTTGAAGAGCTTGTCACTAATTATGAAACTGGAAAGGTAAATTGTGGTGATCCTCATACTTGAGCATGCTTCAGATTCATCAGGACCCAGAGGGCTGATTAAAATGCAGACAACTGGGCCCCACCTCTAATATCTTGCTCTGAAGGACTGGGGTGGCACATAAACCACCATTTCTAATACATTCCCAGCTGCTACGATGGAGAGAGCAGTACCCTAAGGCTAGCAGGTGGAAGAACTGTCACTGCCACTGCCCTAAGACTGCAGGGAGTGGTTTCCAGGACCTGGAAAGAGGCGTCATGTAGAGAAGACCACTAGAAAGGAGAAGGGCTTGTGTAGAGGAACACAGTCATACTGAAGCTGCCTTTCATGAATGGGGGTCAGGAACAAAGACTGCAGCCTCCTTCTCCTGCTTCTCTTCTCCCTCCTTGCTCCTCCAACACCCAGTCCAAATAGATGAGGCTCCAAGGCTCAATCTCCCAGGAAATGAGCAAGATGATGGTGGATGGAGAATAGGTCTAAGTCAGTGGTTCTCAATCTTCCTAATGCCACGACCCTTTAATACAGTTTCTCATGTTGTGGTGACCCCCCACCATAAAATTACTTTTGTTGCGGTGTTAGGAAGGTTGAGAACCACTGATTTAAAGAGACAGATGGAAGATATTTGGCACACATGTGTTGAGCTCAAAGTATCACTGGGACTGGGTGTAGGGACTCACACCTGTAATCTTAGCTTGTTGGTGGGTCAAGGTGGGAAAAATCTCTGGAGACCAGGAGTTTGAGACCAGCCTAAGAAACATAGTGAGACTCTGTCCCTACAAAAAATAAATTTAAAAATTATCTGGGGGTGTTGGTGTGCACCTATAGTCCCAGGAACTGAAGAGGCTAAGGAGTTGAGCCCAGGAGTTCAAGGCTACAGAGTGCTATGATTATCCAACCATACACTAACTTGGGTGACATGGTGAGACCTTGTCTCTGAAACAATAAATAAATGAATAAAAAGTATCAATAGGACATTTAAAAGGAGATGTTTCACAGGAAAGGAAGTACAAACTGGAACTCAGAGAGGAAATCTTATTGACCAAGAACGCAGACAGGACATGATAGCTCACATGTACAATCCTAGCACTCTGGGAGACTGAGGCAGGAGAATTAGTTGAGCTGAGGAGTTCAAGATCAGCCTGAGCAAGAGCAAGACCCTGTCTCTACTAAAAATAGAAAAATAGACGGGCATCATAGGGGGGTGCCTGTAGTTCCAGCTATTCAGGAGGCTAAGGCAGGAGGATCATTTGAACCCAGGAGTTTGAGGTTGCTGTGAGCTAGGCTAAAGCCATGACATTCTGGCCTGGACAACAGAGTAAGAATCTGCCTCAAAAAGAAAACAAAAAAAAGGAATGCACCCTGGCAGGTCTCTGCTTCTGGGGGCCTGAGATTCCCCAAGCATTGGTGATAAATTCAAGGAGAGGAGAAACCCCAAGTCTTGCTCACAAAATTTGAGAAATCCATCTAAAGAGGCCCTTGGGGAGAAATTTGGAGAGTGGGAGGAAGAGATAAGTTGATATAGCTACCCTTTACCCCAAAACCCTAAGGTCAAGAAGAAGCAAGAGAAGTCTGTGTCAAAAGCAAATGTGTCTCAACATAGCACCAGCCCCCAGGGTAATTCTAACCACACACTCGGGCAGCCTGACTCACCCACTGGACAGACAACTCCTTCTGGAGCTGAGCAGCTCCTTTCTTGTGCATTTTTTTTTATTGAATCATAGCTGTATACATTAGTTCAATCATGGGGTACAGTGTGCGGGCTTCACATGCACTCTGAGATATTTTTATCAACCTGATTGACATAAGATTAATGAGATTTTCTCATTTACTATGTGAAAACATTGTTGATCCGTATTTAGAAGTTTTC